>CM020185.1:806485-824598 GCA_009805545.1 Oryza longistaminata | reverse complement strand
CTACACCACATGCTCACATTAAATGAAATATAGGAAAGTTAACGATTTTTTTGGTCTTGGTGAAATAATTTATATGGTGATCAATATAGAATGGAGGTGATATTTTGGGACAGAGGTAGTAGTTTGCTGTAGGATATGACAATTATTGTTTTAGTAATCTCTCCGTTATATAATATATTATAAGTCGTTTTGACTTTTTTTCCTTTAGTTAAATCTTTTTCGGTTTGAGTAAATTATAGAAAAAATAGCAATATCCATGATACAAAAATAGCTTTATTAAATATAACATTAAATATATTTTAATAGTACATTTGTTTTGTGTTGAGAATGTTATTATATTTTTCTATAAAGTCAAAGCGAATGGAATGGAAGGAGTATTATTTTTTAGGGTGTTTAGATTTAAGGGTGTAAAGTTTTGGCGTGTCACATCGGATATTATATAGGATGTCGCATGGGGTGTTTGAGCACTAATAAAAAACTAATTACATAATCCGTTAGTAAACCGCGAGACAAATTTATTAAGCCTGGTTAATCCGTTATTAGCAAATGTTTACTGTAGCACCACATTGTCAAATCACAGAGCAATTAGGCTTAAAAGATTCGTCTCGTAAATTAGTCGCAATATGTGCAATTAATTATTTTTTAGCATATATTTAATACTTTGTGTTCAAGCATTCGATATGTGATAGGGTGTAAAATTTTAGGCCCCGTATAGTTCCCCAAAATTTTTTCCCAAAAACATCCCATCGAATCTTTGGACACATGCATGAAGCATTAGATGTAGATAAATGAAAAAATTAATTACACAATTAGGGAGGAAATCGCGAGACGAATCTTTTGAGCCTAATTAGTCCATGATTAGCCATAAGTGCTACAGTAACCCACATGTGCTAATGACGGGTTAATTAGGCTCAAAAGATTCGTCTCGCGGTTTCCAGGCGAGTTATGAAATTAGTTTTTTTATTCGTGTCCGAAAACCCTTCCGACATCCGGTTAAACGTCCGATATGACACCCAAAAATTTTTATTTCCTCCCCTAAACACACCTTAAGGTGGGATCCAAACATACCTGCTTGCGCGGGGTTGACATCGTCTGCCGTTTTGGCTGACGGCAAACATTGCCGTTGCCTTTATCCCTGCCACACATCTTTCTATCAACAGCTGCATGCAGTGGTCCCATCATTTGTGATTAATTACGGACTACTAATCAGCAGAATCACTTATTTCTCTTTCAAAAAAAATCAACAAATTGAATCTCAGCGGCAAAGCGCGCGAGAACAAAAGTAGAACAGAGGGAAAGCTCTTGCTTTCTGGCGCCAAGAAAATGGATTGACTGACAGAAGCAGAGCATAGCAGAGCAAAATACTACAGCAAAGCAAGCTTCTGTTATACTAAAAAACTATTCAAATACTTGAACAATAGTATATGTCTTATAAAATATTTAAGTATTCATTTGACAAAAACAGCATTGCTGCACTACTACTATGTCCCAGATAGAGTATTTTTCATCCAAAAACTAGCAGCGAAATGAAGCTACTGATGAAATCCGAAATCCTTCAGAATACAACTCACATCCATCTGATAAAGGATTTTGTTGTTCTGGTTCTACTTTTCGTGGATGAATAGACATTTGGTGTCGATCCATATTCTTGGCGCTAAAAAGCAGGAGATTTCCCTCTGCTCTGCTTTTGTTCTCGCGCGCTTTGCCGCTGGGATTCTATTTGCTGATTTTTTTTGGAAGAGAAATAAGTGATTCTGCTGATTAGTAGTCCCTAATTAATCACAAATGATGGGACCACTATATGCAGCCGTTGATAGAAGGATGTGTGGCAGGGATAAAGGCAACGGCAATGTTCGCCGTCAGCCAAAACGGCAGACGATGCGAACCCGCTTGCGCGTGACGGTTTGTGGCTCTATGCCATCTGACTCACCGACACTGTCGCCTACTGCAACTGCTGCCCACTCCACAGTCCACACCCTCACCCTCGCATCGGGAACAACAGACTCTCTCTCTCTCTCTCTCTCTCTCCCTGTACGACCAGCTGCGGGCGCTGGTGGGCCCCACGCACCCAGGAGCGCGAGGGAGGCTACTTGGAGTCCAAGAAAGTCGCCGAGAGCCAGAGCCTCCCATTCGGCCGCCACGTGGCCGCCCAGGCTTGGCAGTCAAGGAAAAGCCCAACGACGGGATCATCCCACCCGTCCGTCCCGCAACGGACGGCGCCGAGATCGATCAACTCCCAGCTGGGGAGTGTGAGGTGACGTGGCAGGGATCTGACGGGTGGGCCCCAACGTGGGGAGGAACCGCCTTCCCTGGTGGTCACGCGTGTGATGTGCGGCAAGGCACGGAAGGCGGTCCCCACCTCCTTTTTTCCTACGCGCACCCCGTCAACTGTTCTAGTACCACAGCTGAGTGTTAGGCTTAAGCCTGACCTAGGGTGCGTTCGCTGCATCTGGTTCCCATCCGGAACAGTAAATACGGAAAACGGAGCAGTTCATTAGCGCGTGATTAATTATGTATTTGCTAATTTTTTTAAAAAAATGGATTAATTTGATTTTTTAAGCAACTTTCGTATAGAATTTTTTTTAAAAAAACACACTTAGCAGTTTAAAAAGCGTGCACACGGAAAACGAGGGAGATGGGTTGGGAAAAAGGGGTTGCAAACACACCCCTAGTTCTTCTATTGGAAGCAAAACCTCGATTTCCTCTTTTTTTTTTCATTATCACGTTTTTTAAACTATTGAATAATTAAATAATGTGTTTTTTCAAAAAAAAATAATTCCATCTAGGGATTGTTTTAAAAAATCAAATAAATGGAGACAACCACGACGAGAGCGTGCACTAGATTGTCATGACCACAGACCTCACTCTCCAAAATCCAAAAAAAAAGTGCGCGTACCTCTCACTCTTTCAATTTCATAGTAACCTTTATCCCAGACCCACCTACCTCCTAACATCTAAATTTCAAATAAAACTTATCAGATCTATAATCAAATTATACCATTGTGTTCATTGTAATTAAATATTTACAACAAGATCTTACATTATATTCTAATAAAAAATATCTATGCTATAAATTACTTTTATTAGATATATAAGTTACTTTTATCATATACTCCTTACATTAGTTTTAGATTTGATTAATTTACTTCCTATACATTCGTAATGTTTCGAGTTGTTTACTTTTATTATTTTTTTTGTTAATTCCATTTGTGCTGATTAAATTTAATTTATAGATAGATTCATGTTTCTACCCCCTACAACGGATTTACTTCTAACGTTGTGACAACTTACTTTCATTTTGTGCTAAGTTACTTTTATGACTTTTGTAAATTACTTTTACGTTTTATTGATTTTTCTTTCATATAAATGTCTAAGAAGTAACTTAGTTAAATCTAAAAGTAATTTACATATATGACAAAAGTAATTTAAAATACATATACTTTTTATCATAATATAATCATGGGATATCTTTTTATAAGGATTTTATTGCAACGAATATAACAGTGCAACCGGATCGTAAATCAGATAAGTATTTTAAGAGAAAACTTTATAACAAGGAAAAAAAATACATGTATGACCTAATAGCAAACTAGATCTTCAGCTTGTCTATAGACGTGTAGTAGTATTTCTCTCACGTATGGTCGACGTCACTCGTTAATCCAACATCGCATGATAGGACAAAAATGTTAACAAAAAATGAGAGGGCTCGGTTTAGATTTTACGTTAATTAATCATGTGCTAATAAGATTTCTCGTTTTGCACACACCAAACATCTCTCTCCAAAAGGAGAGAACGAACACAACCTTAATACTAACTGCATTTCATACTACGAGGGTTTCAAATTCCAACTTTTTAACCATATCCCTTCATATTTATGGCTCTGTGAATTTGTGTTAAGGTATATGTAAGAAATAATTACATTGAGATTTGATAATGTGAGAGTAATTTCGTTTTTTCCTTTTTAATATTTGTATACATGTGTAGGATAGATGAAACATAAGCTTATTTTAAGACAGAGGCGATATTTGTTAAGTAAATTTAAAAAAATATTAATTTATCCGTACGATTAAGCAGATAATCTGAATAATCTATCCAACATATTTTAAACTGGGGAGTATCTTAAATATAATTGAAATTTAATTACATTGTAACCACGATATATCTTATACTATAAAACTTTCATACAACCATGATTTGGTTAGCTAACACTAAAATTTTATGCGTGACATGTACACGGTAAAAAATTACCTGTAGCAATTTTTTTTCTTTTCATGCGTAAATCTTGATGCAATCTGATGATAACAAATCTGAAAGTTTTTGGGAAAAAAAAATCTTGCGGAAGTTTTCTAGCAGATCCGTTTGAATGTTAGCACAAAGAGATAAAATCTCACAAATTATGGGTAGAATGAGGGGTGTGGTCGGATCAATTCCACCCATTCCCCAACCGGTGTGATACTGATACGAGTCCTCTCCTCCCCCCATAATTAATTAATGACTCCCTCCCTCGTACACAGCACACGTTTCGCCTCCCTCCTCCGCTCGTCTCCTTCATTCTCTCTCCTCCGCCTTCGCTTCCAAATCGCCCGCAATTTCTCCCCCAAAAACCTCCCCTCCCCCCACCACCACCATTAATAAACCCCTCCTCCTCCTCCTCTTCCTCTTCTTCTTCCTCCGCCTCGCCATCTCACCGCCACCGCCTCCTCACTCACTCACTCACTTCCTGCCACGTCATTCGCGCCTCAGCTGCCTGTAAGTGGTGACGCCCTCTGCTGTTGTCTCCTTTCTTGTTCTTTGTTCTTCCTCCAATATCGGATCGTCTCGGGTTGGGGTTGGAGTTGGCTCGGCGTGGATCGGTGTGTTGTTGCTGTTGGTGGTGGCGACGTGTTTGTTCTTCCTCGTTGAAAGATTGGATTTTTTTTTTTTGGGTTGGTATTATTGCGGAGATATTTCGTGGGTGGGTTCGGTTTGTTTCTATCTTTTTTTTTCTTTTTTACCTTTCCTTTTTTTTGTGGGGGTTTGTGGGGGGATTTTTTCTGGGGGTTGTGATTAATCAGCTGCCAATCTAATCTGAAGGGATTGTGCAGGGTGTGAATACTTGATTTTTGGATGGAAAGTTCTTGGATTCTTAGCTTTCGCGTCCTCTGTTTCCTTTCTTGATCTCCTCTCTTTTTTTTTCTTTTCTTTTTTTTCTTTTTGTTTTTTTTTACTTTCCTTGATGATGAATTCGAATTCGCTTGTGATGTTGATCGATCCGCTTGTGGTGATGATGCTGGGAGGAGCAGAGAGGAAGAGGAGGAGTAGAGCTCGTCGTCTCCGCCGCCGCAGCTGGTGCTCGCTGTTGATTTATGTCGCCTGCTCTACCCCTGTTTCTCCATGGTTCTGAGCTCCAGTTGCCGCCAACGGTTTCTTCCTGCTCCCTTCTCATCCTCCTCCTTCGAAATTGGTATACGAGGGGCGCAAGAACACAGCACAATCCCTTCACGATCTCCAGGTAACCCATGCATTTCTCTGTTTGGTTTAATCCAGTTCGTTTGAATTGAAACCAATATTGTCCATTATCTCGGTAAATAAAGTCAGTCGTGTGTGCCTGTTGTTGTTTGTCTATTTCTTTCTAGGACAGCATATATTATATGTACTAATATCTTTATTAAGATTGTCTTCCTTGCATGATGGAAGATTGTTTTTTTCAGTTGCTAGTTGCATATCTAGAGGAGGGCATGGTGGGTGGATGTATTATTCTTTTAATTCAATGAATGTATATGATTGCATAACCGTGTTAAGAATGTTGATGCAAGTTTGGACTGGTTACCCAGCTGAGCGGCTTAATAAGGATTGATTTGTTGATCTTGTCATAGTCATAACGCTTCACTATTTTTAGATGCAAATATGCAAATATGGATACGCTTGCTTGATCATTCTTGCTCTAATAATGACCAATGTGCCTTCTTTGCTTGTTGGTATCAGATTTGGATTTGGGGTGAAATACTTTGGCTTTCTTCATTTAGACTGGTGACAATTGAAGATAGCCCCCAAATTGCCTTAAGACTTGGTAAGTGTTGGCTGTTTTTAAGGCAATATATTATCAGCAAATAACTGCTCTTCCGTATTATAACTTTCCTAGATTTTTTGTACTACTTAAAGAGAACCTTTTCAAGACTAACTTACAGGGCATCATCACAAAACCTCTTTTTCCTTTTTATTCTTTCAGGTTTGGCTTGAGTGGATCAAGTACAGAATCCAAACTTTTGCAACCTGACATTCTTCTAGCTCACAAAGTCGGCCAGATTTGAGATTTCTCTCGGGCATCTCTGTACACACAGGAGCTCTCTTTTGCTCCAGTTTTAAACAGAAGCTGGACAAAGGCTCTGTTTCTGCTTTTTTGAGTTTCTGCGATAAGCTTAGAGAGCAGACAACAAACCTTTGTGGATTCATCTAAACTCTCACCTGGTAGGTGAACATCTTTTCTGTTTTGCTTCTTTGCAATTGCATATCCTTTTATGAGCATATTTGACACATCCTCAGCCTTCTCTGCAGACTGCAATCAAGGCCAATTGTAATCCAATAATCTCTGATCTTGTTCTGGTTGCACGTTGAGATGATGGTGCCCTCTTCACGGAAAGTCCGTGTTTTCTGCTCTGATCCTGATGCCACTGACTCCTCTGATGAAGATGACCAGAATAAGAAGGAAAGGAGATTTACAAGGGAAATACTAATTCCAATGGAGAACTCCAAGACATCCAAACCTGTAAAGACCCTTGTTCAATGTGGCACAAAGACTGTAAAGGATTCTGAGAAGGAACCGACGAGCAAATACAGGGGTGTGCGCCGGCGGGCGTGGGGCAAATGGGCAGCAGAAATACGTGACCCTGTGAGAAAATCAAGGAAGTGGATTGGCACATTTAACAGTGAGGAGGAGGCTGCTGCAGCATATCTTGCACAATCAAACCAGTTCCATGAAGAGTTGATGGCCTTGAAAATCCAATCTTCTGTATCAGAGCGGGAAGATTTGTCAAGCTCTGTTACTATATCCTGCGTGTCCTCATCTCAGTCATGTGACCAGAAGATTCAGGCAAGGCCACAAGAACACAAGAGAGTGTCAGTGGTGATTAACCATGAGACCGTTGAGCAGAAGTTTAAGGCACAGCCACAAGCTCAGAAGATTAAGGCACAGCCAGAAGTGAAGAACAGAGTGTCAGTGAAGATTAGCCATGAGACTGAGGATGAGCACTTGCTGAACTTGCCGTCCACGCCTAAAGGCAAAGAGATTTCGATGGGCGCTGTTCTTGGCCGGATAGATGAGATTCCTGTGAGCAACTGTGTGGGCCATATTGATGAATTTCCACCTGATGATTTCACTAGGCTTGCAGATGCGTTCCCAGTTAGTGATTTTATCGGCATGGCAGATGTGCCACTAGGCGATGATTACATTGGCCTTGCAGACATCAGCCACCTGCCGCTGCCTATCACAGACCCCAAGTTCGACCTCGATGCAGAACTCAACTGGGACGGGTTCAACTTTGCTTCATTGGAACAAGAACTCAACTGTCTTTGATGGCTTGAATCCTGTTCTATATGAAAACCTCTTGTTGATTGAATTGAGTGCAGGAGGTGGATTCAGGTATCCATCTTTCACATTGCTGGCAGGGCGAGTGTATGATCTGGAGATTTTCATCTCCAATTTTGCCGGAAAGTTGTACAGTCCCCCTGCAGCAAACAAATGAGCACCGCAGTATTTATGTATATGTTCACCAATCTCAAAAATGTTAATGAGATTGTGGTGACAGACCGCCCTTGATCTCAGTTTGGTTGTGTATTTGTTGGACGCCATTATTATATTTGTTAATTTTGATATTGTTCTTGTGATTCTGAAGTTATGTACAAATGTAAATATAGGCCTGTTAAAATCCAGTTATTGTAAATAACCTTACTAATTTTAGGCAATGAACAGCTAAGAATAGTTCATTGTTGAACAAAAATGATTAATTTTTGTTGTTAAACATGGTAAAGTTGTTTTTCTTTCTGAAGGATCAATTCCCTAGTTGATTCCTACTCTCTGCTGAACATGTATAACTCCGTCAGACAAGAGTAGTACACAAAAATGAAAACAAGACGAGATGAATAGTATCCAACATTGCTTCTCTTAGTGCATGGAATTAGTTTCAAATTCAAAATGATTGACATAGCCACATTACTGCTAATACAAACACCATGTAGTAGTAGTCTAATGATGCAGCATCTGAAGAACAGGAACACATATTTCTCTTAGATGTTGTTAACTTCTCTGAATTCATTCAGCTGTGGAATGCAAAATGCTGTGGAGAAAGAAAGAAAGACCCACCGCCGGCGGCGCTCCGGCGATCAGTAGGCGGCGGCGCACTCGAAGGAGACGTCGCAGCCGGGGACGGGGGTGAGCTTGATGGCGTGCTTGACCCTGCTCATGAACACCGGGAGGTAGGACATGGCCTGGCAGATGCAGGCGTTGTCGATGCCCATCAGACGCCGGCAGCACGCCGTGTCGTAGGGGTCGGCGCGGTGGCTGCGCAGCCGCCCACCGCCGCCGCCACCGCCACCGCCATGGCCGTGCTCGTGCTCGCGCTCGCGCTCGCGGTGCTCCGCCATCACCGCCACCGCCGACTCGTTGAGCTGGCGCAGCGGCACCGCCGGGTTGGGGCCGGAGAAGGTCCGGAGGCTGCAGGCCTCGTTTGCCAGGTTGAACTGCGACCTGCAGAACACCTGGGCGTTGGCCTCCGTTGCCATGAAAGTGAACAGTAGCAGGAGTACCAGTAGTACTACTACTGCTGCTACTGATGACAGTGGTGGCAATGGTGGTGATCTCTTCTTGTTCTCCATTGCTGCTGCTGTTTTTTTTTCTTTCTTGATTTGTGTTTGGTGATGTTGATCTGTGGTTTTGGAGGATGGTTTTTGTGGTTTTAGTGAAGAAAATGGGGGAAGGGGTTTAAGTAGCGAAACGGCGATTTGTTTAGGCGCGGTTCTGGTTATTTTTCGGGGGGTTCGGGTTGGAGTTAGGAGGGGGAGGTTCAGCACTCTGTTAGGATTTTGCAGTCTGGTGCTGGAGATTCAGGTTACTCATGCTTGAGTTGTGATCAGTTGACAATTGACTTGACATCTTTTTTTTTTTTTTTTTTTTTGTCTTTGGTTCAGGGGGTCAAGCAGAACAAGTGTGACATGTACTGAGCTTTTCATCTCTAGAATATCATTTGCAGTTTACATTGCCTTCTGTTCATCAACTAGTTTTATTTTCCTTTTCCTTTATTTTAAGGTAGATCTTTTATTTTTTTCCCTTTCTAAAAGGCAAGTTAGGCTAAACAAACATGATGAGTAAAAAGCAGCAAGGCTGCCTTGCAAGTTGAGCATTTTACTGAGGTATTCTAGTTTATTCCATTAGAACATGATTTCTATTGCTTGAGGGACAGTCTCAATCAGGCAACACAAACATTTGACAGTTTTTGGCAGGTTCGTAGTGAAAGGTGCAGGATATATATTTATATACATGTTCTCTATCTCCCTATATTCTTTTTCTCTCTTTGGTGGCAAAGCATTTCTTCAGGTTGGAACCCTTTTTTTTTTTTTTACAACCTGACCATGTTCTTTCTACTTTTAATCTGCATGTAAGGTAGGTAACTACTACTAAACAAATCACTTTACAGATTACTCCATATCCAACTATTATTTTATTTCTAAGAAAGAATACCTTGGGTCTGTAAAATACTCCTCTCAACTTCAAAAGAAACAAGTAGTCTAAGTAATACAATAAATTAAAATGTATTTTTAAAGTGTAGAATAAATAATCCGTTATAATAATTCAATAAATAATCTAAATAGCGTAACTAATGTCTCTTTTATCCTATCTTTTCTTTTAAAGCGAACTATTCCATTGCTCATATGCAGACGCAACAACAGGTAGCAACTGAAACTTTGCAGGTTTAAAGCTGCAGCATATATCTGCCATTTCCCAAATTGCCTCCAAAAAGCAAGGAATTACATCCTGAAAACCTTTTCTTTGCAGCCTAAAACTATTTTTTCTACAACAAAAAAGCTGTACTTCATCATTCATCATTGGGTACCTTTTGTGTTCAAGAAAGATGCAGGAGTATAATTCTACTTCATCATAGCCTGCTTTGGCTTATAAAAACTGAAGATAATTTTGAAACTTGATCTTTAAGAATAATTGTGTAAGAACTTTTTATTTATCTTCTTAGCAATCAAGAACAGAAAGCTGAGCAATGAGAGTAGCAAATAAGCCCCTAAAGTTAATCCTAAAATCACCAGGCTTCAGCTGCACCAAGCAGGCTTATCTTAAAAAGGAACTTCGTCAGCTTATTAAAAAAGTACTGCAGTGGCAAGATATATTGGCCATATTCTTTTCAATTATTGAAAAGGACCATTTGTTCTACGGTTCGAAAAATACATTTTCTTAAAAAACTTCCTCCTACTATATTTATTAGATCACTTGTTATGTTATTTCAAAAATATTTAATTTATCCTTGCAATCAAGTAGATAATTCATGATAATAATCGTTCAATGATCTAAAAATCAGAATTTATCTTTATTTGCAAGTGTTTAAAAGTGCTACAGTGTCGCACTACTGGCAAACAGCAGGCACCTTAACCAATCGCATGATTGCAACTTAAATTAGGCATCTCTGTGGAGAGGTTGCCGTCAAAGGTGCTGGATGATGCGCTATACCAGCTTCCGCTGCCACAGCATGGGACCCACCATTGCACTTTCTGTTCTGCCTTAACATTCTGATATGGGCTCCAAAAATGTTGTCTCACACCTTGTCCCTGTTGGCCCTTTAAGGATTAATAATAACATTTTTTTAATTGATTAGTAGTTTTAACAGTTTCTTTTCATTGACTATAACATTAGTTGAGACCTCTGAAATGGAGTAATTTTGCGTGAATTTTCGAGGAAATGAACTATTTTTTGTGAAAATTCTGTAACATTTATGCGTCTGAAAGAGGGTCTCACAGAATTCGACCCATTTGTTTCATGTGAAGAGAGTTGTCAATTGAAAATTCTTACGAATTCCGCCTTCAATTGTTGGAGCTAACCATAGCTCTTACATGGATACCCGTGCTTTCCTCGTGTTGCGTGCACCTCACACATGGTTTTTTTTTAGAAAATAGGTTTTTATTAATCTGGCCTTTTTATCCATGAAGGATATACACAACCAAACCTTATACGTAGCTATCTATCGATCTCCTGACCGTCGCGATGTTTGGTTGCCTGCGTGAGTTGCTTTCTTGATAGATCGCAACCCCTGTGAGACTTTCACACAAGGGGACAATATCATGATGAAATTGAAGAAATATGATTACAAGATGATTAGGAGGACACGAATTCACCCCAAATTTGTTCCAAGATGTGACTGCCTCCAAATTAAATGTGATGTGCAACAGAGCTGGAAATGACAGAAAGGAACATATGAGACAATGACGCTTCTAATGGCCAAATTTTTCGGCACATAAAGGCGTATTTGGTGATAGGGTTTGGACGGCGACGTGATGGCTGGTCAATAATTAGATTAAACGCCATAATTAATTGAAATTTTTGACAAATTGTTTGAACGCTTTAGTTTTGTGTAGAATCAGCGGGCTGGTTAATTTAGCGTCGTTGCTTCCTTAGTCGCTGTCTTATTTGTTTTTTTTGTCAAAGTTTTTTCAGAATTTGCTTTTCAAAGTTGAGCTGCTGCTTAAAACGCGTAGTAATTTACTGGACATTAATTAACGTTTAAGGTCAAAACTTTGCAAATCACGTGGAAACATACCTGTTCAAGCAAGCTTGGATCATGAGCTAAAACAAAATAAAGGCTAGATTATGACAGGTTTTATTCTACCTCTTCCTCATGAGCACGAGCATCATACAAAATTGTACCATTAGTTGCGTGTAACCACTACAACAGGCACACTAATCACCCCATCATCAATCACGCTAATTAGCACCCCCTCGTTGGGCCCACATGTCAGCGGACCGGAGCTCCGATTCCACGAATTAAGTTAAAATCAAAGAATGTGTAGGGGGCATATGACAAAATGGACTGGAAAGACTAGAAAGAGAGTGGTAATGATGCTTTTCCCATTTCTCATTCTCATCTCTGTTGTTGTTGATCACCACAACATGAATCAAAGAATTAATGGTGGTACAAAAGCTAGTAATTAATTGTACATACATGAATAGATCATCATCATCATCATCCCCAATTTGTGGTCACCATCAACCAATGTGAAAAATCTCCAATCTCTTCTTGTGAATTTTTGATGCAGTGCAACAGCTAAATCATTGCCCTCCTACATCCTCCAAATTTTTTTAATCACTTTGATTAATTTTCTTCCTAAATAGTATTGCAAATCCCACCAGCTAAATCAATCAATCCCCCATCATCACCACACCACACCAACCCTCCCAAATGGCCATCACCCTTATTTTGCCCCCACTGACAGGTGGGGCCCACCTGGAAGACTAACAAACCGTATTCACACCTGCCCACCGTGCGGTGCCGTGACGTCTTCACTTGGGGGAGGTCGCGACGGCGGCGAGGAGGCCGGCGCGGCGGCGGCGGCGGCGGGCGGCGTGCTCGTCGGCGTGGGGGTGGGGGTGGTCGCGGCGCCAGCCGAGGACCACCGGCGGCGCCTCCGCGGCCGGGGCACGGCGCCTTCATCGGCGTCCCACCACGCCCACCGCCGCCGCTCGCCGTGATCGAGTCCCAGAGGCGGACGGCTGCGGCGGAGGAGGTCCCCGGCGCGAGCAGCCTCGCCCCGCCGGAGATGCGGCGGGGGAGATCCTGCCGATCCGCACCACGGCGCCGCCCACGGGAAGCAGCCGTCCTCGTCGTCGTCATCGCCGGCAGCGCCCTCGTAGTACCCGATCCTCCGCTCGCGCCGCCGCCCCTTCTCCTCCTCGCCGGAGGAGCTCTCGTCTTCGTCCTCCTCCTCCTCGTCGTCGTCGGTGCCGTCCGAGTCGGAGTCGTCGCCGATAGGAAGTTAGTAATGTGGAGATGTGGGAGGAGATGACCTCCTTTCCGCGTGACCGGAGGCGGAGGATGAGCACCTGCAGCCGCCGGAGAAGGCTGGGCAGCGTCGCCAGCGCCGCGAGCGCGACGGCCAGCGGCGCCCACATCTCCGCCAGCAGCGCCGCCATGCTCGGCCCCCGGAACCTCCCCACCCCGGCCTCCAGCATCGCCGCCGCCGCCGTCTCCATCATCCCCGCCTCCGCCACCGCCGCCGCGGCGCCGCCGAGCAAAAAACCCAACAAAAAATATTTCAAAAAAAATAAAAAAAAATCAACACGTTATCGCGTCGTGTGGGGAGGAGAAGAGAGAAGAGGAGAGGAGAGAGGAGGCGGCGATGCCTTCGCTTTAAAGCCACCGAGCGGGGGGTGGGGCCCACATCGCGGTCGGGGGGTAAATCTGGGCGGGCCCACCCTGTCAGTGACCACGTCGGGGGCGTAAATCGGGTGGGCCCACCCTGTCGGTGACCTGGGCCTCGTGTGGGGAAGAGGAGAAAAAAAGGTTTGTTGCGGTCGACGTGTGCACGCGTGTGACTTTTCCCACCTGACCTCTTCCCAACCCCTGGGGTTAAAACGTGCGAGCTTACTACACTGACATGTGGGGCCCAGCGTCTCGTCGGCCCCACGTGTCATCGAGGCGCGGCGCACGGACACGGGCGGATGCGGGTGCGACCGAGCCGAGATCGAGATGCCGTCTCGGGAGGCGCGCGAGAGAGGGGTACAGGCGCTGACGGGTGGGGCCCAGCGCGTGGTGGTTACGCGCCACGTGTGGGGGTGGGGTGTGGGGCCCGCGGGTGAATGAGAGGGGCGTTGGTGAGTGAGTGAGTCAGCGTCGCGTGTGCTTCAGCTTCACCGACGGACGGCTGTGGGGCGACGGGAGGGGAGGGGCGAGATCGTGTGGCTGGGGATGGTCCGGATCCGGTGGGGTGGTGGATTCTGTCAGCCACTAGGTTGGCGCCACGTCGGCGACAGTATCTCTGTGCGATGCACTTGTACACGTCTGCATGGAAGACCGGCCCTCTCACTTATCTCCAAGGCCATTGTGTTCTTATCCCTTCCTGCCTGCTTTGCCTGCTTCATTTCTGGAAGAGTGCTGCAAATGCTTAAAAATTGCTCCTTGTATTTCATATTAAGTCGCTTTAATTTCTTTTCTGATCAAGTACTTTTAAGTTTGATTATATTATAGAAAAATATAAACATTTAAACAGATTTAACATATTCCAGTACCACGAAACTAGATGACCTATCTAGATTCGTGGTATTATGATATGTCCTATCCATCCAAATGTTGCTATATTTTCGTATTATCATAATATATTAAATATTAGTTTTAATGAAACTAATTTAATGTTGTAGATATTGCTAAATTTTTCATTTAATCAAAGTTAAAGAAAGTTAAACAGAAAAAAGTTAAAACGACTTATAAAATACTTACGGTATTCCTACAAACAAATTTATTAGGCTTTTCGTAATAGAGTTTAAGTGAGTGTATACGCCTTAAAAAAAAGAAATACCAGTAGAGTATATGATTAGTTAGATATTAGCTATTGCAAACTTAAAAAAAAGATTTATTTGATTAAAAAAATGTCTAACAATTTAAATGTATGCTTACGTTAATGTGAAAGTAGCTCATCCATTAAGCACAAACGAACACACCCTTAGCCATTTGATCAATTGGTGGCTTTAGCTAGAGGTGGTTCTTTTGCTACCTGGCTCAACCTCTATTTCAACGAATGCAAAGGAGTAAAAAAAAAAGAATTATATCTAAAATTGTTGCAAATAATTTGAAATTTGTTTAGCTCAAAATTAGTTTTTGGCCAAAGAAATGTTGTCAGTCACCACCTGTTTATTTGCGCGCCAAAACCACGTGTCATCATTGTAAAACGGTATACCATGGGGCTTCTCATCACAGTCCCTCTCTCTAGACCAAATTAATTTATATTGCCATCGGGGTTAATGGAAGTCTTTGGAGTCCCAGCTCTTTATAATCCACAAATTGAAATTTGTTTATTTGGTGTGGTCTAAATTAATGTTTGCTTGCAACGACCATGCATCGATATGATCTTGTTTAATTGGCTTTCGTATGTGCATTGCATTTGACTCGTTGATCGAGTGTTTGGAGCTTGGTCGATGATCATGTGGTGTGTTGCACGGACCCATGAATTGATTATGTAGTGGTGGCCAAATTAAAGAGGAGCAGTCAATCCAGCCTAGCTTGCCCCCTGCATATTTGATTAGTTGCATGGACGACATAATTTGTTCAAGAAACTTCAATGTCTGGATTTTGATTATTAGATAATGGTCGTTTTTGCGTATAAAGAAATGCATATTGATTTCCTTTTGGCTTGCTAACACCACTAACTGAATCTCTCGCGTGCACACATGTAATATTTAAATGCACGGCCTTAATTATTAACTTGCAAGCAATGTATACTAACCAAGTGTATATATTGATTTGGAATATATATTTCTCATAGATTTTACGGAGCGATGCTGGAGGGAGTGGCAAATCAAGAGATCTATTTTTTTATGGAAAAAGTACGAATTACTTCCCCTCGAACTATCGCGGTCGACCGATTTAACCCCTGAACCATAAAACCGAACATTCTTCCACCAACTATGCAACCGGACGAATTACCCCTCTCGAATAACATCGCGGTGGTTTTGGTCTACGTGGTATTCCAGTCAGCAATTCTTTTTAATAAATATTGGTGGGCCACCTGTCATTTGCCACCCCTCTACTCTCTAATCCCAATCCCTCTCTCTCTCTCTCCTACCCTCACCAGCGCAGGAGTGGAGGCGACGCTCGGCGCGCTGGCGATGGCGGTCGGGGGAGAGGTTGCTGCGACGGCGTCGCGGGAAGGGGAGAGACGGTATCGCGAGGGCCAGCGGAGGCACACGGCGGGGTCGCTTGGGCACCGGTGGGCGTGCTCATGACGCGCCACGGCGACGCGAGGCGAGAGCGAGAGAGAGAGATAATAAGAAGAGATACGCACACGCGCGCGGCTGCGCCAATAGGAGAAGAGGCTGTCATACCCTCTTCCTCTCCTCCCTGCTAAGAGAAGTGCGCCGCGAGATCATGTCACCACCGCCCATCAAAAAGAAAAAAAAAAAAAACATATTATTATACATATTACAAATACACATAAATTAAATTTAACAATATTCTTAAATCAATATAACATAATTAATATATTAGGACGGATCCGCGCGGGTTGCCATGGAGGCGGCGCCCGCCGGCAGCCAGGGGCGGTGGGGGGTGACGCGGAGGCGGGCGGCGGCAGGGATGAGAGGCGGCCGCTCACCACGCTTCGCTCTCTTCCTCTCTTCTCTCCTCCGTGCTGTACTCTCCCCACTCTCTCTCTCGATCGTGCTCCCCAGAGTCTCACGACGACGCTAGAGAGAGAGAGAGAGAGGACAGAGAGAGAGAGGGGCGGAAGTCGTGTTGAGCGGCCGCCTCCTATCCCCTGCGCCGCCGCCTCCGCGTACCGCACCGCCTGCTCCTGCTGTCGCGACTCCATGTCACCCGCCGCCGCTGCCGCTCCATTGTCCCCGCCTGCGCGACCCATGAGAAGAGTGAGACAGAGAGTGATAGAGAGAAGAGAGAAAGAGGAAGAGTGAGACAGCGAGTGAGAGAGAAGAGAGAGAGGAAGAGTGGAAGAGGAGTATGACTGCTGGTTCCCATGTTTTTTTTTTGATAAATAGAATGCTGACTGGACTACCACGCGTACGCCATGTAGATCAAAACCACCAAGGATTAGGTCAAGGGAGGTAATTCGTCTGGTTTGCATAGTTGGGGGTTGAAGAATGTCCGGTTTTGTGGTTTAGGGGGTAATTCAGTCGACCGCGATAGTTCCGCGGGGGAGGGGGGTAATTCTTACTTTTTCCCCTTTTTTTTATTGTGATGTCTTTGCATTTCCATGGACAACCATTTTTTTGCGAGTATAAGGTCTAAAGCATGCATAAGCCGGCACATAAATGGGTACGTGCTTTACCGAATAAAGTTTATATCATCGTACTGAGATGAAGATCTGAGCGACAGGAATTTTGAGTGAGATGAATTTCGGTAATATGTTATTTTCTGAATGTTATGTCACGTCCACGGGCACGCTTACTAGTTACTAAACACATCTATGTACCATTTGTGTGCATGCATTATATTACTTCCTTATATTTAATCGCAATAAAAAAATATGATTGTGGTGTGAGTTTGGGATTTGAAACATACTCCCTCCATTCCATAAAAAAACAAACAAAATGTAACATATTTTAGTACTATGAATCTATGAATCAGTACATGATGGCTGTCCAGATTCGTAGTACTAGATTGTATCTATCATGTTTCGTAGTAGATTTTTTTAGAGTATGAAGGAAGTAGTAAGCAGATTTCAGCATAAGTAACTTAACCAACGGATCTGCCCCGTTCACTCGTGGACACCCTTTAGCTCCTCATATGAATATATAAGACAGATTTGAAAAAAAGAAAATGTTATACCAAGTTTACCCCCTCCTCAACTCTTGTAGTAAGACAAGACATATATGTTTGTAAAATGAAATTGACATGATTTTTCCCGCAAAAAAAAAAAGAAATTGACATGATTTTGGTAGTTACTTGCGTCAGAGTATTTTATCACTGCTAGAAAAAGCATTTTTCCCAATATAGGGTTCTTATTTTCGCAAGCGGACATGACGCTTAGAGCCAAATGACCGCCTTAAAAAATATAAGTCAGGGTGAAATTTGATGTCTGCCTAGATTTTCGCAGACGGACCACTTAAGCGGCTCCTGCGAAAATTATTTTCGCAGGCGGACCACATAAGATGCGCCTGCGAAAATTAGCATGGTATATATATGTGGCACATGGGCAGAAATTTTTCTAAGTCATTTCCTCTCCCCTCACTTTCTTCTGCTCTCCCCTCCCCTCCCCTTCACCTCTCCTCTCCCCTCCCCTCACTCTCCCCACCGGCAGAAGGGGTGGACAGCGCGGGGCGACCGGCGGCGGCTCCCCTCCCTCCCTTCCTCCCCTCTAGATCTGGCCGGAGGGAGGAGGGGGGAGGCCAGCGGCTGGCGGCCAGGCGCGGGGCG
>CM020185.1:795037-806038 GCA_009805545.1 Oryza longistaminata | reverse complement strand
CGGCGGCGCGGGCGGGCACGCCGCGAGTGCGTGGTCGGCGCGTGCCCTGCATGCCAGAATTGGAAGGTGGCGTCGTCCGCGCACGGGGCTCGCCGCCACCTCGGACACCTCCTACCTCTCTCTTCACGCAACAACACAAAAACACCACGCTTGCTCTGCCACTAGGCAATGCGGCCGCTACAGCAATTTGCAGCATCTCTCTCCCATCGTACTACTACCTGCCTAGAGGTAAAATAACGAGCAACAGTTTGTTTGTTTATTTCTGTATGCTTGCAAGCTGCAATTGTTTTTTGGCACCCAGTTGCGTGGTTTGTTGAGCAGATCAGGGTTGTATATATTTTGTTTTTGTGTCGCTGTGCCCAGCTGTTGCTTTTGGTTCTGGTGTTGACCGCGACAGACATTGGGTAACTAAGGGGTTGTTCGGTTTGTTGCTAAAATCAACTAGTATGTACTACCTCCGTTTTTTAATAGACGACGCTGTTGACTTTTTCTCACATGTTTGACCATTCGTAAAATAAATAATAATTATATAAATTTTTTGAAAAAGACGAATGGTCAAACGTATCTTAAAAAAGTTAACGGTATCATATTAAAAGAAACGGGGAGAGTACCAATTTATAAGGGCCTATTTGATTGGATTGTTATACTCCTTGATTCTACTCACAATAATTAAGCTGGTGGTACAAATTAATATTGGTGCTTGAGAGAGAGAGAGAGGAGAGAGAATTATAGAATCCACCATAAAAGTTTTCGCGATATAATAAAAGAAAATTGATGCTAGCTATAGCTTGCTTCAGCAGCAAAGAAAACAAGCACCGCCCTTTCTAGTACTGCAACATGGGAAAATATGTGGTGGAAACCAAATATACATTGGAAACTTGGTAACTGTCGTTGGATCGAAAATGGACGTCCGAGATTTGTCCATGTCATCACGAGGAAAAATTTTACTCAAATTTTTTTACTCTTGATAACGTGGACGAATATCGGACGTCCATTTTTCGATCCAACGGTAGTTTTCAAGTTTCCACCATATATGTGTTTTCCATCCCATATTTTCCCCCTCAACAAATAGAACAAAAGAACTGATCCTGCAGTACGTGTACGTAGACTAAAATTAATTAATAATTAAGAGGTTCCCCTCTGCCAATATGCAGTACTCCGACTCAGCCACACCACAAATTAATTCCAGGAAGAATGATATATTGCAACTGATCATGCATCTATGCATGTGAGAGCTGTCTTACTTGATGGCGCCAAACTAGTGCAGATTATATGCGCCGAAAAGTCAGATACGAATTGACCAGGGCTTGGCAAGGCAAAGCAGATGCCTTTCTTTCATAACTAAAATAAATGTCATGCTTGTACCAGCAGATCACCATTATGAATTTATGATTCGAGTCATGAATAGTTGAATAATATATACATGTACACTTCGATCCCCTGTTCAAACTTAAGTACATTCAGAGATAGTATAATATAAACTACTAATGCAGGGCAATGCACCGAGACGACCGCAATCGATGGGGATGACATTGATTTTGTTGTCTCCAACTTGCGAATTTTGTATAGTTGTATGATATACTATATAGTATCAATGTAACTAGGGTCCATGCACGATTATGCAGTTATTTATATATGGCGATCTGTGTATGATTGCTGAATACCAAATATATATACTACTATCTACTTTTATACATAAATCTAAACAATTACTCCGTCCGTTTCATATTCTAAGTCGTTTAACTTTTTTCTAGTCAAACTTTTTTAAGTTGGACCAAGTTTATAGAAAAATATATTAATATGTTCAACACAAAACAATTATATTATTAAAATATATTTAATGATAAAACTAATTTGGTATTTTAGATGCTACTAATTTTTTCTATAAACTTGATCAAACTTAACAAAGTTTGAAAAAAAAATTAAACGACATATATTAAATAGAGGGAGTATCAAAATGCGTAGTATAATGTACCATTGAATTATAAGAAACTTACTGTAATGTGTGATTTGTCTTGATGTCCTGCATATGTCGATGTGCTGTCCCTGGACAGGTGGACAAGGACCCTTAACCGCATCCAGTTAAGTGTCCATGATGTGGGTCCGCCTGTCATCGTCGTACACGAACGCATCTCTGGATTATTGTAGACCCCACCGCCTATATTGGAATAGGTTTGTATATAAAATCGATCTGTTAAGTTTAAGAGACTATGAAAGTATTTACAAAAGTGATACCCATATCATTTTTATGTTTTGAAATTAAGTATTTAGTGATGGTCAGAACTTATAACTTTGTAAGTCATCGAAGGTTAGAATTTTGTAAGTTTAAATCTTATCCAAAATATTAAATATTATGACCGCAAGGAGTGATTCGAAAAATTTGTAGTTGTAGTGTGTGTATGTTTGCTATTCTCTTTTTCTTTTTTTTTTAAAAAAACTGCATTTTGGTCTCCATCATGTCAGCTGTTGGGCATGCATATATGACTGATATGTGGAATTGAGCTTAGATGAAAACTCGTGTAAATCCTGATAAAAAAAAAGCTGTATAAATTCAAACAAAATAATAATACATGTAGAGGACATGATGTTTCACAACTATGTAAAAAATCTCGTCCAAATTTGATTTTATTTGTAAGATGTAAAAACAACAAAGTTTGAACTAGAAAACTGATTTGTTCACAACTTATTATTTTTATATCTCACAAAAGAAGTCGAGTTTGGATAAGATTTTTTACATGTTGTGTAACATCACCTCATGCATATACATATGTGTGTTTTTAATTTGGATGACTTTTTGGTTAGGGTTTACATGAGTTTTCATCTAGTTTGAGATATGCACCACATATTTACACAACATATATCATGAAATAATTGGAATAAGTTAGATGATCTAAATTTTGTTAGGACTGGCAATTAATTAAAACTCAAAGATTATTGTTTAGAAAGGACAGCGATTGAGCAGGTTTCAGATTATAAATATATAGAACTAGAGTAATAGTGTTGCCCAGTGTACTGTACCTAGCTAAAATTAATACAAGTTAACATGTTAGAAAGAAATAATCCATTGAGCTCCGTTGTTGAGCGATGGTTTTCCAAACTACTCCGTCATCCCAAAACCATATACCTATAGGAAAATCCCTTATATTAATTTTGAGACAGAGAAAGTAGTTTTGTACCAATATACATGTCAACTAAAATAAAATTCTATTGGAATGTTTTTCTCGAGCCATCCATCATCAGAATCAAAATTTATCATAACACCTCTAAAAAGAATTATCATAAGTTCATAAAGTTTGACTTAAGCCATCTATATGACACAATCCCTAAAATACTTATTATCGCAAACATTATTTGTCCCGTCCGTAAGAATTGAATTTTATCGCAACGTTTCGATCGAACCGCGTCTATGACAAAATTGTTGAAAGAGACAACTTCAATTATCTCAAACATTATTTCCCTAACTTTTTAGGATATTTCCGAGTGTTTCCTGAGCTTCTCCTGTTGTAACACAGTGCAATGACATTCAACCATTTTGGATGTCTCCAATGGGACGCAATGCCGACCTATAGCTGCCGACCAAAATTCATGGAAAAGGGAATGCATATGAATCACGAATTCACGAGATGTGTCGCGACTTGACTACGTCGTTAACGTTTACATGCAACAACCTGAGACAAAATAATTAATCAAAACACTTTGCTAACCTAATTATATAATCTAAATATATTTCATTTCATATGCTACCACTAAGAAAGCGACTGGTCATCGTGCGAACCTATATATCGATCGATATCGATTCGCCTTTTGATGATATATTATGTGCTGTCCGTGACACTGACCCTTAACCACAAACACGTACGTACGCTATAGATGATTAATTGGTACGTGCTGCACTAAGAAATGACTAATTGTTGCTCCTATCAATCATTGCTTGCTTTTGGATACTCAAGAAATCGGAATTAGGTCACAGTTTGACCAAGGAAAATTAATATTGCAAGATACTTAGGTTACCAATATACAATTTCCTCTTTGTCTTTCATCGGTCTAAAAATGGCTGGTTGTTAATTAGGAACGATAAGAGCTTCTCTTCTTCATTTTTGCGAGGATAAGCTTCTCATTTTAATATGCTTCTAGAAAGGAAAATAATGCGAGATACTGAGATTGGTTTACCAATAATTTGTTCTTTTTTTTTATTTTTGCGTTCTAAAGAGTGGCAGGTTGTTAACTAGTAGCAACTACATTTAACTCTAAATGTAAGTTCTTTCTAGGAAGGAAAAAAGTTGTATATTTTTTAGGAACATATCCTGTGTACACTCCATACATACCAACCAACAAAAAGTCACCAAAACATCTTGGAAAAATTTGTGTATATACTTTCAATAGTATTACACATACATGTAAAATCTTAATCTCAAATTAATTATATTTTAGCGTAGAAAAAAATATTTTCTGACAATTTTGCCTTTTTTTTTGTTCTTTTATGTAGGATGAATTTGAAGATGTAACTTGACACATAGATATAATATTTTTTTTGTGATATTTGTTAGTTAGTTTGCACGGTGTATATATGTGAAGGCTTGTATGCACAGTAATTTTTTCTTATACTATGTTGTTAGAGGCATCAATGCCATCACTACAATTCTCGGAGTGTCATTTTTTTGGGAACAGACTTTGGAGTAAGGTAAACCAAAAAAAAAAGTATTTCCTTCTTTTTTTTAATGATAATAACGTTATAGCGTGAACAAACTTGATTAGCCTAAACGAATACGAGTAGTTTGCATCGAACCCCATAACTGCACATAACCAAATAGTTAACCCACAAAAACAGCACGTAGAGCGAGCTGTTCACACAGTGATGGAGCAGTTGTCAGTGATTTAGGGTCCAAAATGCAAGTTTACAAGGGCATGACTGCAAAGTTACAAGTCAAGAATGGGCATGGCTGAAAATGTCCATGGACCTGGTTGTGAGAATCAAGAAAGTGTGAGGATACAGAAAGGAGACCGCAGGGGCATATCTGAGAGGCAAAAGTCGGAAACAGGCTAGGCAGGGACCAATCCGTGAAATCGCAAATAATTTGGACCATTTCTCGATTTGTGCGTGTCATCCTTGCGCAGGGGCCATGCTAATCTTCTCTGTATCGTTCCAATTTTATCGGATGTCTCCGAAGAGACGGTGGACGTGCACTGCACGCGTATATAAGCTACGCCTAATGATGTTTGCTAAGCGGTATGGTACTAATCGTTTCCTCTGCGGCTGCTTCCCCGCACGTCTTCGTGGGCCACGGATACACGTGGCTGGATCTCCCGCAGCCGGCCCAACTTGTCAAAGCGAAGCGATCCCCCCCCCCCCCCCCCAACTCGATTGATCCAGGCCGTTGCTTCTCGTATCAAGCGTTCGTCTCTACAGAAATTGATAATGCATGTTCTTTTTCTCTTTCATGTAAGTCATATATTATATACCGGTAAAAAGAGGAATATCCTTTTTACTAATCAACTTGGAATACGGAAAATTAACATAACTATCATTGTGGGTGTGGTGGCGCATTTATTGCAGATGTTTTCAGGCTATGTCTTAGACGAAAGATATCTAGAAACATGTCACATATACTTATATTTTGGCGTGCGGATCTTGACCGCCCAAGCACCACCATCGTCGACGCCACTGAACTCCCCCGCCGTCGCCCAAGACCGCGGCCGACGCGCCTCCTGCTATCGCCCAAGAACACCGTCATCCTCGTCGACGCCACCATCACCCCTCCCGTCGTCGCCTTAGATCGCCGCCGCCATTGCCGGGAGTACGAAGAAAGAAGGAGAGGGAGTGGGAAAGAATGTGGGAGAGTGGGGAGAAAAAAAGAATGGGGAGGGGAGAGGAGAGATGCCAACACTTAATGGGAGAGAGGAGGGAGAGAAAAAAAGAGGGAAAGAGGATGCAGGAACTAACAGAAATGAGCGGTACTAATAGATCGTTTGCAAACCAGACATTCTTTACCCCCCAACTATGAAACGGACGAATTACCCCCCTCGATCCAATCCGCGTGTGTTTGTCTACGGGCGTACGTGGCAGTCCAGTCAGCATTTTAGTTATTAAAAAAATGTGGACCCACCTGTCATACCCCTTTCCACTATTCCTCTCTTTCTCTCACCTCTCTTCTCTCTCTCTTTGAACGCGCATGGCGCCACGGCGGCAGCGGTGGAGGAGGCGACACCAGCAGCGAGGAGGAAGGGCGGCGCAGGGGGACGACACTAGGAGCCCGGGCCCTGTGCGCGGCGCGGGGATGAGAGCGAGCGCGCGCGAGGAGGAGGAGAGCTTCGCCCGTCGGCGCCACCGATGGAGGGAGCTTCGCCGTGTCGGCTGCCATCCCCGTGCGCCAGCGCGTCGCCGTTGCATCTGGCGGCGCGGCCAGGCGAGGAGCGCGGCGGCGGAGGAGGCGAGCCAGCGACATGAACTTGTCGGCGCGGGAGATGAGATTGTCGTCGGAGTGGTCGCTCGGACATCCGAGTGCGCTCGGCGGCGCAGCGGAGCTGCGCGGCGTTGCCGGCGTGAGGTCAAGCTTGACGCCGTTGCAGAACTTGGCTGCCAGCTGCTCGAACGCCTCCGCGCGCACCGGGGAAGTCTGGGAGGCGGATGCGGTGCACGTTGGAGTCCTCGTCGAGCCCCCCTCCAGCCTCGACTCCTCCTCCCCGCACGTCGTCGTCGGCTGCCTGTGCGCCGTCGCGGCTCGCGTGGCATGACAGTGGTGCTCTCCATCCACCTGCCGCAGCTCGCGCCCCCTCCCCCATGGACTTCCTCCTCCTCCTCTCGGAGTACGAGCCCGGTGCAAACGCCGGCGGACATGGTCACAGGTCTCCCCACGACGCACTCGTCCACCTCCCTCAACCACCGCGCCGCCCCGCGCGCCTCCTCAGCGCCCGCTGCGCACCGTTCCTCAGCCGCCCCGCTCCCGCCGCACTCGCTCCACCGACCCTCGCCACCGCCGCCGTGCCCGCCCTCCGCCGCCGCGGTCGCCGCCGGAAGGACATGGTCACAGGTCTTCCTCCCGCCGCCTCGCCTCCTCAGCCGCCGCTTGCATAGTTGACAGTGAGAGAGAGGAGAGAAGAAAGAGTTGGAGGAGTATATGAGGTGTCCACAAACTATTAAAATAGAATTGCTGACTGGACTGCCACGTAGACCCAAAACCACCGCGGATGGATCGAGGGGAGTAATTCGTCCGGTTTGTATAGTTGGGGTAAAGAATATCCGGTTGTGTGGTTCAGGGTGTAATTCGGCCACGACCGCGATAGTTCGGGGGGTAATTCGTACTTTTTCCATTTCATATGTGGTCCTGAACCAACCACGGGAGAAAAATTTGCATGCGAGAGCAGTTATAGCCCGCCGCAACCTAAAGGGTGTCTCGTCCCAGAAAAATTAATTTTATATAGTAGTGTAGGTAGCCACGTGATGTTACGGAAGTCTAAAACCACAATGTGTTGACAGAGGGTAAATTGTCTCGTTTAAAAAGAAATAGGGGTGTATTTATCTGTTTATAATTAGGGATTAGTTTTATCTGGTTTATAATTAAGGATAAATCAAACTATTATAGTTGAGGAGAAAAAATCGGACTTCAACCCTATACTTTTAAGATATATGGCCATGGTAGCCATCTTATTATTGTGAGCATCAATGGCATCAACAACTCATTTTTTGGAGGGCATTTTTTCAGAGTAAGAGACTTTCGAGTGTGTGAACCAAAAAAAACTCCTTCCTTTTATTTTTTTAATGATGAACCATGATCCAGAAGTTTGCTTGGAACCATAACTGTAAATAGCCAAAATTTTAAGTTTTCAACCCCAGAAAGCACAGCACAGCGAGTTGTCAACTTGGAAAAAGAACTTGAGGGACAAAACCAAAAAATGCCAACTGCTAAAGATGACAGACGGACAGGGTGATGGAGTAGTTATCAGTGATTTAGGGTCCAAAATGCAAGTTTATAAGGGCAGGACTGCAAAGTTACAAGTCAAGAGTGGGCATGACTCAAAAAGTCCATGGACCTGGTTGTGAGAATCAAGAAAGTGTGAGGATACAGAAAGGAGACCGCAGGGGCATATCTTAGAGAGAAAAAAGTTGGAAACAGACTAGGCAGGGACCAATCCGTGAAATCGCAAAAAAAATTGGACCATTTCTCGATTTGTACACAGGGAAAAAGAAACAGCATGTTGCGGCAAAAAAGTGGTGTCAATATGTACAGATTTGTGCCTTCTCCATGATTAGGGCAAATCACAAACAATTGGAGATCTAATTAATCAGGTTGTGCTGAACTTAGTTCATTTGGTCCCACACTGAAGTGTTGTTTTTCCACATGATCAAGCCATGGCCATCACTTGTCATGCAAGGGCTCCACAGTGCATCATCTGCATCTTCAGTGACAACA
The DNA here is from genome assembly GCA_009805545.1 of Oryza longistaminata. Taxonomy (NCBI): domain Eukaryota; kingdom Viridiplantae; phylum Streptophyta; class Magnoliopsida; order Poales; family Poaceae; genus Oryza; species Oryza longistaminata. The sequence continues at coordinate 797,630 of CM020185.1, read as the reverse complement.
GCAGCAGCAGACAATGAATCTTCAGAATCCATCTGGTTTCTGCTCTGGAAATGAGGCCCTGATACGGTGCCTATCTCATCTGCCTGTAGTGATCCTTGATGTGCCTGATCAAGATTGCCTACAAGATGGAATAAAAGGTTAGGTTAGGGATGAGGATTAATTACTGAACCTCCAAGGTTAATCATACAGGTGTTTCATCTGGCCATTTTCTGCACCTGAGGCTGTCTTGTTAGTCTCAGCTTCGTCCAGCTGATCCCAATTCTGGTATGCCTCGATTGAAGATTGCTTCACTTGCATCTGGAACAAATAATGAGATCAAATGACTTGGTAGATAATAGCTAATTGCATTCATTTATATCGATAAACCATCGATCAACAACAAGATAAAGTATCTTTTGACCAAACAACTTGTGAAGAAAGAAGCAGAATATTCGTAGTACTACGATTTATTACCATTTCTGCAGCTCCAAAATCGCATGTTTTCGCGTGGTGCAGTGTTGCCTTCCAGAGCCGATCGGACATGACAACGAGCTGAATGAACAATCCCAGATCGAATGCAACCAATGATCCATCAGCACAACAACGAAATCTTCCATAATTCGAGAGACAGAGAACGATGCACAAATTGATCAGTTCAGACTAACTAAATTTACTAATTACCTTCCTGAGCTTTTCAGGGTTGGTGGCATGAAGGTTCAGAAAACCCTGCACATTCCTGACACGTTCAGATTCCAGCCTCTTGTGGATTGGCCCATCTTTCCGTATGTTCTTCAGCCTCCACACCTCATCATCTGGCCTCGGAGGGAAATGCTTCTTGTACGCTGTGAAATCAAGCGTAAAGAAAAATTCAAACATTAATAATCAAATTCAGAATAAACTGTCGAATTAATAATCAAAGTTCATCAAACTCTGACAAAACTGACATCATCAACAACAACAACAGCAACATTTGCTAACACAAGACAAATTCAGAGTAGCTTTGATACCCACATTCTCCCCGGTGATCTTTCACCATGAAGCTCTCGCTCACCGCCTCCCGGATCCTCGGCCCGCCATCGCCGCTACCCGCCACCGCCACGGCGCGCACGCCGATCCTGAACCTCCTGCTCCTGGTCCAGCTGGAGTTGTCGGTGAACGCCACGTCATCAATGAATGCAACGCCAAGATGATCATCGGCCATGGCCACATTGAGTGTGCCGACGAGCAGTGGCCTCCTGCCTTCCCTCTCCCTCACGATGGCGCCGCTGAACTCGTCGCTGCTCCATCCCTCATCACCATGGCTGAAATCTCCATCCAGGACCAGCACCTCCAGCTTCTTGATCATGGGGAGATGATGATGGGAGGTGGTGGTGGAGCTCATGTGAAGGAGGTGGACTTGGAGAGGGTTGTTGTCGACGTCGACGAGCTTGTTGTTGGTGAAGATTGGGAGCAGGAGCGGCTTCGCGAAGGCGAGCTTCAGCGAAGAATCGACGGAGTTGACAAGCATTGGAGGAGATCTGGAGATCAAGATATGCAGAAGAAGTTCATATGTGGAGAAAAAGAAAAGAAACTTGTTGGTGCACAATATGTTTGGGTTTTTGTTTTTGATAATGGAAACCAATCCAGCCTCTACATCAAGATGTTGTATCTGGCCATGAATAATAACAAGAAATGCGACACAAATTTGCAAAGTACTATAGAAAATAAGATGAGTTATAAGACCATAATAGTATGTTGGATATGTGAGTGGAAGAAGTTTGTTTATACCTGTACAGTAGGTGTCCATGTTTAGAAAGGCTTCTTTCCAGTTCCTCCTGAACCTTTAAATTGGTAGGACAATTTTCAAGTCAGTGTAGACTCAAATGAAGTGCAGAAAAATCCTAGTAATTAAGTTTACGAATTAAGACAAATGACACGAGTTTTTATATATTTGATTGAACAAAATAAAGTGTTCTTTTCTTTTTTCAAGGAAAGAATAAGTTGGTGGATGATTAGATGGGCTGATTGTAGTAAAGTTGGCCTGAATTGATAGTATTTTTGTCAAGGCATTTGAGCTATACTATCTTTATGCTTCCATACAAAAGGAATTAATACTTCATGAATTCGAAACTGAATTTTTCTTATCTTACCGCCTTCCGAAAAAATGGTTCCAGATCCAGGCCGAGTTTCTGAATCTTTTCGGCAGCCATTGCTCCTCTAATAACTCTGCAATCAAATCAAAAGTGGTCAGAAATGAAACAGTAAGAATGAATAGAGTGCACATATATACCCCCCCACATTTTCCATGGTAAACCTAGTATAATAATACAACCTACAAAATGGAACCCCAAAACAAAGGATGCAACTTATCTTCAGATTTCATAAAACCAGAAAAAGTGAAAACTATAACACAATGAGCATTAAGAACAGTATAATAATGTAATTAATATGCAGAGAAATATACTATGAAGATTCAGAGATCGGAACTAACGATATGAAAGATGGCACCGTCTGTCTCATCCTCTTGGCCTCAGGCCACCCACCATCATTCCTATCCTCCTCTTGTTCATCGGCTCGAATCCGCCTAAACGCCATGAATCCTTGATCATCACTCATCCTCAATGGATGAAAATCA
>CM020185.1:747673-795012 GCA_009805545.1 Oryza longistaminata | reverse complement strand
TTCCCTACTTTTAACGCATTTCCGAGATGTTCCTGAGCTTCTCCTGTTGTACCACTGTGCAATGACATTCAACCATTTTGGATGTCTCCAATGGGACCGCAATGCCGACCTATAGCTGCGCACCAAAATTCATGGAAAGGAATATGCATATTGAATCACGAATTCACGAGATGTTCGCGACTTGACTACGTCGTAACCTTTACATGCAAACAACCTGAGACAAAATAATTAATCAAAACACCTTGCTAACCTAATTATATAATCTAAATATATTTCATTTCATATCTACCACTAAGAAAGCGACTGGTCATTCGTGCGAACCTATATATCATCGATATCGATTCGCCTTTTGATGATATATTATGTGCTGTCGTACACTGACCCTTAACACCAAAACACGTACGTACGCTATAGATGATTAATTGGTACGTGCTATGCACTAAGAAATGACTAATTGTTGCCCTATCAATCATTGCTTGCTTTGGATACTCAAGAAATCGGAATTAGGGTCCACAGTTTGACCAAGGGAAAATTAATATTGCAAGATACTTAGGTTACCAATATTACAATTTCCTTCTTTGTCTTTCATCGGTCTAAAAATGGCTGTGTTTAATTAGAACGATAAGCTCTCTTCTTCATTTTGCCGAGGACAAGCTTCTCATTTAATATGCTTCTAGAAAGGAAAATAATGCGAGATACTGAGATTGTTTACCAATAATTTGTTCTTTTTTTTTTTTTGCGTTTTAAAGATGGCAGGTTGTTAACTAGTAGCAACTACATTTAACTCTAAATGTAAAGTCTTTCTAGGAAGGAAAAAAGTTGTATATTTTTTAGGAACATATCCTGTGTACACTCCATACATACCAACCAACAAAAAGTCCACCAAAACATCTAGAAAAATTTGTGTATATTTCAATAGTATTACACATACATGTAAAATCTAATCCAATTAATTATATTTTAGCTGTAAGAAAAAAAATATTTTCTGACAATTTTGCCTTTTTTTGTTCTTTATATTGATGAATTTGAAGATGTAACTTGACACATAGATATAATATTTTTTTGTGATATTTGTTAGTAGTTTGCACGTGTATATATGTGAAGGCTTGTATGCACAGTAAATTTATTCTTATACTATGTTGTAGAGCATCAATGCCATCACTACAATTCTCGGAGTGTCATTTTTTTGGGAACAGACTTTGGAGTAAGTAAAACCAAAAAAAAAAAAAAGTTTTCCTCTTTTTTTTTAATGATAATAACGTTATAGCGTGAAACAAACTTGATTAGCCTAAACGAATACGAGTAGTTTGCATCGAAACCCATAACTGCACATAACCAAATAGTTAACCCACAAAAAACAGCACGTAGAGCGAGCTGTTCACCACAGTGATGGAGCAGTTGTCAGTGATTTAGGGTCCAAAATGCAAGTTTACAAGGGCATGACTGCAAAGTTACAAGTCAAGAATGGGCATGGCGGAAAATGTTCATGGACCTGGTTGTGAGAATCAAGAAAGTGTGAGGATACAGAAAGGAGACCGCAGGGGCATATCTGAGGAGCAAAAGAAGTCGGAAACAGGCTAGGCAGGGACCAATCCGTGAAATCGCAAAAAATTTGGACCATTTCTCGATTTTGCGTGTCATCCTTGCGCAGGGCCATGCTAATCTTCTCTGTATCGTTCCAATTTATCGGATGTCTCCGAAGAGACGGTGGACGTTGCACTGCAGCGTACATAAGCTACGCCTAATGATGTTTGCTACAGCGGTATGGTACTAATCGTTTCCTCTGCGGCTGCTTCCCCGCACGTCTTCGTGGCCCACGGATACACGTGGCTGGATCTCCCGCAGCCGGCCCAACTTGTCAAAGCGAAGCGATCCCCCCCCCCCCCCCCCAACTCGATGATCCAGGCCGTTCTTCTCTATCGAAGCGTTCGTCTCTACAGAACTGATAATGCATGTTCTTTTTCTCTTTCATGTAAGTCATATATTATTATACCGGTAAAAAAGGAATATCCTTTTTACTAATCAACTGGTAATTAACGGAAAATTAACATAACTTCATCATGTGGGTGTGGTGGCGCATTTTATTGCAGATGTTTTCAGGCTATGTCTTAGACGAAAGATATCTAAAAACATGTCACATATACTTATATTTTGGCGTGGCGGATCTGACCGCCCAAGCCACCACCATCGTCGACGCCACTGCATACTCCCCCGCTGTCGCCCAAGACGCGGCCGACGGCGCTCCTGCTATCGCCCAAGATCACCGTCATCCTCGTCGACGCACCATCACCCTCCCGTCGTCGCCTTAGATCGCCGCCGCCATTTGCCGGGAGTACGAAGAAAGGGAGAGGGAGTGGGAAAGAATGTGGGAGAGTGGGAGAAAAAACAAGAATGGGGAGGGGAGAGGGAGAGATGCCAACACTTAATGGGGAGAAGGAGGAGAGAGAAAAAAAGAGGGGAAAGTATCGCTGCGGCACTAATAATTTCGATCGTCTGCAAACCAGACATTCTTTACCCCCAACTATGAAACGGACGAATTACCCCCCTCGATCCAATCCGCGGTGTTTTGGTCTACGTGGCGTACGCGTGGCAGTCCAGTCAGCATTTTAGTTATTAAAAAAATGTGGACCCACCTGTCATACCCCTTTCCACTATTCCTCTTCTTTTCTCTCCTCTTCCTCTCTCTCTCTGAACGCGCATGGCGCCACGGCGGCAGGCGGGAGGAGGCGAGCAGCAGCGAGGAGGAAGGGCGGCGCAGGGGGACACATAGGAGCGGCCCGTGGCGGCGGCGGGATGAGGCGAGCGGCGGCGAGGAAGGAGGAGAGCTTCGCCGACGTCGGCCGCCACGATGGAGGGAGCTTCGCCGTGTCGGCTGCCATCCCCGTGCGCCAGCGCGTCGCCGTGCATCTGGCGGCCGGCGGCGGCACGGCGAGCGGAGCGCGGCGCGGGAGGAGGCGAACAGCGACATGAACTTGTCGGCGCGGGAGATGAGATTGTCGTCGGAGTGGTCGTCGGACATGCCGAGGCGCTCGGCGGCGCAGCGGAGCTGCGCGGCGGTTGCCGGCGTGAGGTCAAGCTTGACGCCGTTGCAGAACTTGGCTGCCAGCGCTCGAACGCCTCCGCGCCCCGGGGAAGTCTGGGAGGCGGATGCGGTGCACGTTGGAGTCCTCGTCGAGCCCGCCTCCAGCCTCGACTCCCCTCCCCGCACGTCGTCGTCGGCTGCCTGTGCGCCGTCCGCGCAGCGCGTGGCAGACAGTGGTGCTCTCCATCCACCTGCCGAGCTCGCACCTCCTCTCCGCCTGGACTTCCTCCTCCTCCTCTCGGAGTACGAGCGCGGTGCCGAAACGCTGCAGGACATGGTCACAGGTCTCCCCCACGACGCACTCGTCCACCTCCCTCAGCCACCGCGCCGCCGCCGCCGCGCGCTCCTCAGCCGCCGCGCTCGTGCACCGTCCCTCAGCCGCCCCGCTCACCGCCGCACTCGTCCACCGACCCTCAGCCGCCGCCCGGTCGCCGCCCGGAAGGGACATGGTCACAGGTCTTCCTCACCGCCGCCTCGCCTCCTCAGCGCCTGCTTGCATAGTTGACAGTGAGAGAAGAGAGAGAGAGAGAAAGAGTTGGAGGAGTATGATAGGTGGTCCCACAACTATTTATAAATAGAATTGCTGACTGGACTCCACGTAGACAAAAAACCACCCGGATGGATCGAGGGAGGGGGGAGGTAATTCGTCCGGTTTGTATAGTTGGGGGTAAAGAATATCCGGTTGTGTGGTTCAGGGGTGTAATTCGGACGACCGCGATAGTTCGGGGGGTAATTCGTACTTTTTCCATTTTCATGTGTGGTCCATGAACCAACCACGGGAGAAAAATTTTTGCATGCGAGAGCAGTTATAGCCCGCTCGCAACCTAAAGGGTGTCTCGTCCAGAAAAATTAATTTTATATAGTAGTGTAGGTAAGGCCACGTTGGATGTTACGGAAGTCTAAAACCACAATGTGTTGACTAGAGGGGGTAAATTGTCTGGTTTAAAAAGAATAGGGGTGTATTTTATCTGGTTTTATAATTAGGGGATAGTTTTATCTGGTTTTATAATTAAGGGATAAATCAAACTATTATAGTTGAGGAGAAAAAATCGGACTTCAACCCTATACTTTTAAGATATATGGCCATGGCTGAGGCCATGCATATTATTTGTTTGAGGCATCAATGGCATCACAACTCATTTTTTGGAGGGCCATTTTTTCAGAGTAAGAGACTTTCGAGTGTGGTGAACCAAAAAAACTCCTTCCTTTTATTTTTTTAATGATGAACCATGATCCAGAAGTTTGCTTGGAACCATAACTGTAAATAGCCAAAATTTTAAGTTTTCAACCCCAGAAAGCACAGCACAGCGAGTTGTCAACTTGGAAAAAGAACTTGAGGGACAAAACCAAAAAATGCCAACTGCTAAAGATGACAGACGGACAGGGTGATGGAGTAGTTATCAGTGATTTAGGGTCCAAAATGCAAGTTTATAAGGGCAGGACTGCAAAGTTACAAGTCAAGAGTGGGCATGACTCAAAAAGTCCATGGACCTGGTTGTGAGAATCAAGAAAGTGTGAGGATACAGAAAGGAGACCGCAGGGGCATATCTTAGAGAGAAAAAAGTTGGAAACAGACTAGGCAGGGACCAATCCGTGAAATCGCAAAAAAATTTGGACCATTTCTCGATTTGTACACAGGGAAAAAGAAACAGCATGTTGCGGCAAAAAAGTGGTGTCAATATGTACAGATTTGTGCCTTCTCCATGATTAGGGCAAATCACAAACAATTGGAGATCTAATTAATCAGGTTGTGCTGAACTTAGTTCATTTGGTCCCACACTGAAGTGTTGTTTTTCCACATGATCAAGCCATGGCCATCACTTGTCATGCAAGGGCTCCACAATGCATCATCTGCATCTTCAGTGACAACAGCAGCAGCAGACAATGAATCTTCAGAATCCATCTGGTTTCTGCTCTGGAAATGAGGCCCTGATACGGTGCCTATCTCATCTGCCTGTAGTGATCCTTGATGTGCCTGATCAAGATTGCCTACAAGATGGAATAAAAGGTTAGGTTAGGGATGAGGATTAATTACTGAACCTCCAAGGTTAATCATACAGGTGTTTCATCTGGCCATTTTCTGCACCTGAGGCTGTCTTGTTAGTCTCAGCTTCGTCCAGCTGATCCCAATTCTGGTATGCCTCGATTGAAGATTGCTTCACTTGCATCTGGAACAAATAATGAGATCAAATGACTTGGTAGATAATAGCTAATTGCATTCATTTATATCGATAAACCATCGATCAACAACAAGATAAAGTATCTTTTGACCAAACAACTTGTGAAGAAAGAAGCAGAATATTCGTAGTACTACGATTTATTACCATTTCTGCAGCTCCAAAATCGCATGTTTTCGCGTGGTGCAGTGTTGCCTTCCAGAGCCGATCGGACATGACAACGAGCTGAATGAACAATCCCAGATCGAATGCAACCAATGATCCATCAGCACAACAACGAAATCTTCCATAATTCGAGAGACAGAGAACGATGCACAAATTGATCAGTTCAGACTAACTAAATTTACTAATTACCTTCCTGAGCTTTTCAGGGTTGGTGGCATGAAGGTTCAGAAAACCCTGCACATTCCTGACACGTTCAGATTCCAGCCTCTTGTGGATTGGCCCATCTTTCCGTATGTTCTTCAGCCTCCACACCTCATCATCTGGCCTCGGAGGGAAATGCTTCTTGTACGCTGTGAAATCAAGCGTAAAGAAAAATTCAAACATTAATAATCAAATTCAGAATAAACTGTCGAATTAATAATCAAAGTTCATCAAACTCTGACAAAACTGACATCATCAACAACAACAACAGCAACATTTGCTAACACAAGACAAATTCAGAGTAGCTTTGATACCCACATTCTCCCCGGTGATCTTTCACCATGAAGCTCTCGCTCACCGCCTCCCGGATCCTCAGCCCGCCGCCATCGCCGCTCCCCGGCACCGCCACGGCGCGCACGCCGATCCTGAACCTCCTGCTCCTGGTCCAGCTGGAGTTGTCGGTGAACGCCACGTCATCAATGAATGCAACGCCAAGATGATCATCGGCCATGGCCACATTGAGTGTGCCGACGAGCAGTGGCCTCCTGCCTTCCCTCTCCCTCACGATGGCGCCACTGAACTCGTCGCTGCTCCATCCCTCATCACCATGGCTGAAATCCCCATCCAGGACCAGCACCTCCAGCTTCTTGATCATGGGGAGATGGTGATGATGAGAGGTGGTGGTGGAGCTCATGTGAAGGAGGTGGACTTGGAGAGGGTTGTTGTCGACGTCGACGAGCTTGTTGTTGGTGAAGATTGGGAGCAGGAGCGGCTTCGCGAAGGCGAGCTTCAGCGAAGAATCGACGGAGTTGACAAGCATTGGAGGAGATCTGGAGATCAAGATATGCAGAAGAAGTTCATATGTGGAGAAAAAGAAAAGAAACTTGTTGGTGCACAATATGTTTGGGTTTTTGTTTTTGATAATGGAAACCAATCCAGCCTCTACATCAAGATGTTGTATCTGGCCATGAATAATAACAAGAAATGCGACACAAATTTGCAAAGTACTATAGAAAATAAGATGAGTTATAAGACCATAATAGTATGTTGGATATGTGAGTGGAAGAAGTTTGTTTATACCTGTACAGTAGGTGTCCATGTTTAGAAAGGCTTCTTTCCAGTTCCTCCTGAACCTTTAAATTGGTAGGACAATTTTCAAGTCAGTGTAGACTCAAATGAAGTGCAGAAAAATCCTAGTAATTAAGTTTATGAATTAAGACAAATGACACGAGTTTTTATATATTTGATTGAACAAAATAAAGTGTTCTTTTCTTTTTTCAAGGAAAGAATAAGTTGGTGGATGATTAGATGGGCTGATTGTAGTAAAGTTGGCCTGAATTGATAGTATTTTTGTCAAGGCATTTGAGCTATACTATCTTTATGCTTCCACACAAAAGGAATTAATACTTCATGAATTGGAAACTGAATTTTTCTTATCTTACCGCCTTCCGAAAAAATGGTTCCAGATCCAGGCCGAGTTTCTGAATCTTTTCGGCAGCCATTGCTCCTCTAATAACTCTGCAATCAAATCAAAAGTGGTCAGAAATGAAACAGTATGAATGAATAGAGTGCACATATAGACCCCCACATTTTCCATGGTAAACCTAGTATAATAATAGAACCTACAAAATGGAACCCCAAAACAAAGGATGCAACTTATCTTCAGATTTCATAAAACCAGAAAAAGTGAAAACTATAACACAATGAGCATTAAGAACAGTATAATAATGTAATTAATATGCAGAGAAATATACTATGAAGATTCAGAGATCGGAACTAACGATATGAAAGATGGCACCGTCTGTCTCATCCTCTTGGCCTCAGGCCACCCACCATCATTCCTATCCTCCTCTTGTTCATCGGCTCGAATCCGCCTAAACGCCATGAATCCTTGATCATCACTCATCCTCAATGGATGAAAATCAAATTCAGAAGAAGAAGAAGAAGAAGAGATGGAGAGTGGACAGTAGAGGTAGAATACAGTTAAGCGAGCTGGGTGAATTGAAGCTATTTATAAAGAAAATAAAAGATCCTAATTAGTAACTGATAACTGCAATGCCAGAAGAATGTTCCAGGTAGGTTCCTGGAAGGTCACTGGAAGCTTGCTGCTTTGTAGGCTACCTTGCAAATACTCCATCATAGATAGCTTCTGTCCATGGATCATATACTGCTATTGGCTGTTTGTTTGTAATGGATCATGTTTCTACTACTAACAGCTAGGTCAAGCAGAATTAAGCTAAGCTAACTGTCACTATGTCTCACTGACTGGCGGGCCCTCCTCGGTCTCCACGCCGCTTACTTTGCCTTGAAGTCTTGAGGAGAGAAGTTGCTGCCTAGCTACCTCGGTCAAGCTGAACTGTAATTAGATTTAAGTATTGTTGACAGAACAAGAGGCTAGATTATTAATGTCCTAATTAAATTCAAATGCTTTGTGATCACAGGACACGAAACTATATTAATAATGAAGACTTGGCATTGACTTCATTAACTTGTCAATGTTTCTTGACTAGGCTGCGTTCGCTCAAGGTAGAAGGATAGAAAAAAACACCTTATTTTTTCCATGCACGCTTCCCAATTTATATAAATGGCTAAACGTTATGTGTTTTGCAAAAAATAAAAAATAAAAAGTTACTTAAGGCTGTGTTTAGTTCACGCTAAAAATAGAAGTTTGGTTGAAATTGGAACGATGTGACGGAAAAGTTGGAAGTTTATGTGTGTAGGAAAGTTTTGATGTGATGGAAAAGTTGGAAGTTTGAAGAAATATTTTGGAACTAAACATGGCCTAAAAGACAATATCAATCCATTTTTCAAGTTTAAAATAGTTAATACTCAATTAATCATATGCTAATAGGTTATCTCGTTTTGCATATCTGCTCAATTTTCTCCTTTCCCTTTACCTCAAATACAGGTCCCAAATTATAGAGCACCCTTATTTTTAGGAAAAAACAAACTCGATAATTTTTACTAATTATCATACTAACAATATATATATGAGAAGTATTATGCATGCTATATCATTGTATTCATATTTAAAAGTAGTTTCATGTGATGCTAATTTTATATTCGTTGGTAACTTAACATTAAGTAAATTAATGGTCTTTGAAGACCATATGTAAAAAATTTATAACCCTCATCCCTTATAATTTGGAACAAAGGGAGTAACTTGTTAGCAGTTAGTACTATAGAGTTTCCCTTTTATCTGACTTTACAAGGATTAAAGAACACAGCCGAAGAACGACCAATCGAGCTTGTAAATTTGCTGAATATTTATATGTACAAGTGCATATTAAGCTAAGTGATAAAATTTGGACAAAAATAAACAAACCATTTCTACGACAACCGGACAAATATTCAGATCTCCAACGTTCTTCCAAGAACATTCACTGAACCACTGTCTGAATTTCATAACCTCTGTTCCTGCAAGCTTCAACTGCACACAGAATGCAGGAAGCTACCGATGCATATGGCCTGCTTGTGGCTGAGAGCTTCCTGCAATTTTCTATGCACTTTTCTGAAAGTCTGAACTGCTCAAAAGGAATCTCATGGATACTTTACAGGGCTTCAGAGATGTAAATTAATTAACAAAATATGTCTAGAGAAATCAACAACTAACAACAACACTTTTCGGAGACGACAGCTGGGCATCGTGCCACGTAGGATGCATACATACATGCTGATCGATCGATCGATCGATGGAGGAGAAGAGGCCTTGGGCGAAGGTGAAGAGGAAACTGCGTGTTGGAGAAATTCAAGCTGCAATGGATTAGGGGTGTGTTTAGTTCCTGAAAATTGAAGAAAGTTGAGAGTTTGGAAAAAAAAAATTAAAAGTTTATGTGTGTAGGAAAATTTTTAATGTGATATAATGTGATGAAAAATTAGGAATAGAGGAGAAACTAAACACGGCCTAAGACAGAAGTTTCTACTAGGAGTTATACCAGCTGGTAAGTAGCTACGAGTAACCGCAAAATGATGTCACTAGCTAGCTAGGAAACTGACTTAAAAATTGGAGAACATCATCCAATGTAAGGAGTCCTTAAAGTTTATATTTTGTACAATTGATTGATAACTAAACCGAAAGTATATGCGTCTAGTGCCATATTCGTACTTGAAAATATTTTTCATATGATGTTTATTTTGTAGTTGTTAATAATATGTCATGAAAAACGTAATTGTCAAGGTGTATAATGTTGAAGACCATGCAGAAACGTACGTAAAATGCCTTATTTGTTTATAAACGGACGAAGTGATAAACAAAAGTACAGTTAGTGTGCTTCTTACGGTCCAAGTCAATTTCTATGGAGACGGAAAGGAAAAATCTGGTCACCTTACTCACGTCCCAGGAAGCAACAATTAATGGAGAGGATGCAACAACAATCGCATGAAAACAAAAGAGAAAATTCTGCTCCCTCATCTCTTCATCCACATATATTGGACGTCAAAACACTAGTGGAGAAGTGCTTTTTAGTCCCGGTTCGTAACCCCCCTAGTCCCGGTTTTCAAACCGGGACTACCAATCCGGGACCAAGATCGCTATCTTTAGTCCATCGATCTTTAGTCCCGGTTAGGGGTGGATGTCGAGTTGGCTCGGCTCGGCTCGTTATCCTAACGAGCTAGAAATCAAACTCGGCTCGGCTCGTTTGTAAGCTCGAGCTAGCTCGTTTAGCTCGTGAGCTTTGGGGGGCAACTGGACAAGAGAGAGCGAACAAAGGGAGGAGAGGTGTCGGGGAAGAGCGGGCGGCGGCGTTTGCGGTGGCGTCGGGCGCTGGATGAGAGCCGTGCGGATGGGAAGGACGACGACGCATCGCTAGCGCGCAGGTCTGCGCGTGCTGCGCGCGGGAAGCGTGGCGGCGGCGGCGTTGCTTAACCTGCTTGTGTGCTTGTTTTAGCCTAGGGTTTGGCATATCAAGGGCTGTGGTGGGCCTCGTGGATGATTGGGCTGCTACTAAGCCTTGTTTGATGGGCTGTCCACTGGTGGGCTTCAGCTCGTTTTGGCTCCAGCTCGAGCTGGCTCGTTATGACTAACGAGCTAAAATGTTGGCTCGGCTCGTTACAAAATTTAAACGAGCCGAACCGAGTCGAATCGAGCTTGTCACGAGCCGAGCGAGCTAACGAGCCACGAGCTTCCTGTCCACCCCTAATTGCAAGTATGCAACTGATTGTGTAATTGTACACTGCAAAAGAACAAGTCTATTTTACCTCCCTCCCCTCTTTTTTATGACTGTCACAGTGCCACTCAACCGCAAAATCAGGTATACCGAGCGTCTGACATGTGATACTGTATTTTCCTAACCAAAATATGCATTCCACAGCGACCGATCATTCGTGTTGGCAACGTACAAATAGCAATGCACAATTTGCCTAATCCCAGTATCACACGACTAGACGAGCATCTGACATCGTACTGTGTTTTCCTAACCAAAAATGCGTAGTAGTATTCCACAATGACCGATCATTCGTGTTGGCATTGGCAATGTCCAAAATAGCAACGCGTTCTACCACTTTCTACGGTTCGTTCAACCCCCAACATCAACCCCAGCACGGAATCATTACGGGTTGGTTTAGTTCGTGGCCTAAATAGGTCTTACCAAATTTTCTATCTCATATAGAGACGGGCAGATACGTGGACCTTTTTTCTTTATATAAAAAACACGTTACAAACACAGACATGTACAACGCGCACACACCCATTCCTAAACACATTTACAAACGTAGACAACACATTACAAACGCAGACATGCACAACGCGCACACTACCTCTATAAGCACCTCCACGACGGGTACATCACCTATCACTGAAAGAATAATTAGCCGTAAATGCGAGCACTTGTGTCAAATCTAGGATTTTGTGACATATCCTGGCCCAATTAGGATGAGGCATGTGTGGTCCATGTAAACTGTGTGTGCATGTTTAGTACCACCTTACTAGTCTAGCAAGGATGGAACCAACTTATAAGGCTTTATCCCTCCAAACCATGCCACTTCCGGGTTAACCCTTTTACATTAAATGAGGACGAAAGTGTAAGTGAGGTGGTATGTGTAAGTGGGCCTGCCTGTCGGTTGGGTTGGAGTCTATTTGATATGATAGGGCTTCAACTCTGAAATTTAACTATAAGAGTGGGTCTAAAGTGAAGATTTAGAGCTTCCTAAACTTAACTTCACCTCTCTAATTTTTATATTTATTTTTTAAAAATAAATTACCGTTTCAAAGTTTTGAAAAAAAAATACTCCTCCCGCCTAATCATTGGGTGGGTCATATAAATCGACCTACCGACCCTACCATAGGGCGGGCATATAAATCGCGCTACGATAGGGTAACCTATGTGACGTGGTATCTTGCGGGAGAAGCGTGGCGTGGTAATTTTGCAAGCGGCCCCTTCTCTCTCCACTGGGGCGATTTCGTTTGGTGACATTAGCAATATTTTGCTGATGCACGAGGCGCACCATAGAAATTTTGCCTACGCACCCCTCATAGCGATAAATCATCCTAGTGGAGAGCGAGAAGGGGCCGTATGCAAAATTACCACGGCGTGTCCCTCCCAGAGGTTGCCATGCCACATGGATTGCCCTACCGTAGGGCGATTTATATGTCCCATCCTACGGTTGGTCGTGGGAGTATATTTCTGTAAAATTTTGAAATATTTTTTTAAATCTTTTAAAAAATAAAAATAAAAAATAAACAAAATTAAACTCTTTGGCAGTTCCGGCTAAATCTGGGCCTCTTAACTCTCGAGGCCTATATCAGCAAGAGAGCGGAGAGCCCATGGAAAGCCCAAATTCTCAAATTGCAAGAGTTTCAGCCCAATTTGGCCTCCCATCCCATCCACCCCAAACCCCTCCTCACTCTCTCTCTTCCCCCCTTTCTCATTCTCTCTCTAGGGTTTCGGCCGCACCAAACCCCCCACCCCCCAACTCCGGCGACCGGCGGCCGCGGCGCGCGGCCATAACCCTCCCATGCCGCCTCACTGGTGACCACCTACCCGCCCTTCCCGAGATCCCCCCTTCGATTCACCTGATTAGCGCGAGCAGCGAGGTTCGGCGCGGCGGGATGGGGACGGAGGCGGAGGCGGAGGTGGTGGAGTCGGTGAGCGACCTCGCCGTGCAGGACCCTCCCGGGGAGGAGTTCTCCGCGGCGGACCTGCGGTGGGTCAAGTACGCGAGCTCCGAGCACCAGCGGGACGACGTGGCGCTCATCCCCTACGAGCGGATGGACGCCTTCATCGCCGGGGAGTGCGGCAACCCGGAGTGCCCCACGCGCTTCCACATCGAGCGCGGCCGCAAGCGCGACCGCGGCACCCTCCGGGAGGTCAGGAGCGACGACTACCTTCTCTACAGGATGTATGTGTCATGTATTTTTTTTTCTTCTATATTATTTGAATTCAGTGCTGGTGAAATTGCTAATCCTTGCTGACCACTGTTGTTGTGTTGGTGTGATGTTCTGGATTGATCAATCCAGGTACTGGTGCTCATTCGGCCCGGAGAATTACGGCGAGGGAGGGACGATCTTGCCGAGCAGGAAGTACAGGCTCAACACGAGGAACCGCGCCGCTCGCCCGCAGTCGATGCGTGGCTGCACCTGTCACTTTGCCATCAAGCGGCTATACGCTCGCCCTTCGCTGGTGCTTATTATCTACCATGAGAGGCGGCATATCAACAAGTCTGGTTTCATATGCCACGGTCCCTTGGACCGGGATGCCATTGGGCCTGGTGCCAGGAGGGTGCCATATGTGGGGAGTGAGATCCAGCAGCAGACCATGTCGCTGATTTACCTTGGTGTGCCTGAGGAGAACATCCTGCAGACACATATGGAAGGGATACATCGTTACTGCGGCTCGGACGCGAAGGTTGATAGCCTCGCTTCGCAGTATGTCCAGAAGCTTGGGATGATCATCAAGAGGTCTACGCATGAGCTGGATCTTGATGACCAGGCTAGCATCAGAATGTGGGTTGATAGAAACAAGAAGTCTGTGTTCTACTACCAGGATTCGACGGATACAGATGCATTTGTTCTAGGGATCCAGACAGAGTGGCAGCTGCAGCAGATGATTCGCTTTGGTCATCAGGATCTTTTGGCTTCTCATTCTTCGTTTGGTGTTAGCAAGCTGAAGGTATTGGCTGCAGCAAAAACTGACAGTTCTGTACTTAAACTTCAAACACCTTTCCTTGTCTGTGATGTGTAATTATGCCTGCAAGGACTAGTTTCGTAATATATTTGATATTTTGCTCTTCTCTGCAGTATCCATTGCACACACTCCTTGTCTTTGATTCAAGACAACATGCTCTACCTGTTGCGTGGATTATAACCCGATCAGTTACCAAGCATGACACTTTGAGATGGATGAAAGCACTTACTGAGAGAATATATTCTGTTGATTCCACCTGGAGAATTGGTGGATTTGTAATTGATGACCCAGCTTCAGAGCTGGATCCAATCAGGTATGACATGGTTTCCGTTGATCAGTTCTAATTGTCCAATTTTTCCAACTGTAGCTATTTGCTGGTAATGAATTTCAAATCAATGTATGTTTCTCTGTTTCAGGGATGTATTCTCTTGCCCAATTTTGTTTTCTTTATGGCACATTAGGAGAACCTGGCTTAAAAATATAATCAAGAAATGCAGCAACAGTGAGGTACAGCGGGAAATGTTTATGCAACTAGGAAAAGTTATGTACAGTATCTGGAGTGAGAAAAATCCCATGGATGCTCTTGAGCAATTATTTCAAGACTTCGTTGACCAAACCACCTTCATACAATATTTCAAGTCCTTTTGGGTTCCCAAATTGGGTAAGAATTTCGGGTAGCTGTTTCAGTTCATGCATCGCATTGTAGATTATTTTGCAATGCTAATGATATTCCTAATCTGCTTTTTAGAGATGTGGATTGACACCATCAGAAGTCTTCCACTAGCAAGTCAGGAATCATCAGGCACTATTGAAGCTTACCATCTAAAGCTCAAGGTTAAAGCATATGATGACTCACAGCTTGATGCTCTCCAGCGTGTGGACTGGTTGGTGCATAAGCTCACAACAGAGCTCCATTCGAGTTACTGGCTCAATCTGTATGCGGATGAAAGCGGTTCATTTCCTGAGGTGAAAGCAGAGTACATTGCGTCCACTTCATGGCAAAGAGCGCTGCAGATACCTGACGATGCTGTTATATTTGATGACAAGGAACCATTTTCAGCAAAGGTGACAAGCCAGAAGGATACTAGTCAGATGTGGACTGTCTGGAATCCTGGGTCTGAGTTTTCTCTTTGTGATTGTTCGTGGTCAATGCAGGGCAACCTATGTAAGCACATCATAAAGGTTAACATGATGTGTGGACCACGCAAGGATTTCCAGCCCTCACTCTCATTTCAATCGTTTCAGCGTGTCCTACTTGATCTGTGGCAAAAACCCATGGATGATTCATTCTCACTTGATCTGTCAGTAGCATGGGTTATGCAAATGCAGGAGAGGATCCAGAAGGTGACTGAGCTTGCTACCGCTGATGGCATTGCCCAAGTATCTAACAGATTGCCGATTCAATGGACAAACAAGAAAGGGAGGAAAGTAGCTGCAAAGCGCACCAGCCCTTTACGTGTTCTTCCTCACTCCAATGGTACTGTGCAAAAGGATTTCACACCCAAGAAGAACAGAAAGAGAAAGAGGTTGTCAACAGTCTCGGGTTAACAGTACTCCAATTGTTCTTGTCCAGAGAGTTATTTTTCTCTCTCTGTAATTAGATGGCTAACCGTCTTTTGTTTGTTTTCTGTCTCATCTAGTAGTTACTTTTGGTATAGGCATTGGTTACTAGGATGATCACCTCACGTTTCTGAAACCAATTCTTCTGTTGTTCAGTTGAATATAATTATTCAGGCAGCATAAGAAATACATCGAATCAGTTTCTCTGGTCGATCGTGGCATTATGATCTATGGTTGTTTTTATTGTCCACTTGGGCTTCTCTTGATACAAACCTTGATCCACATATCTTTCTGGGAGACTGGAACTTGACTGTAAAGTGCTAAAGTTCGGCTTCAAGCCTTTGGTTACTTCCAAAGTTTGTTCAAAATGGTCCTGAACTGCCTTCAGCAATTGACTGCAGATTCTCAAGGTTAAAGTCGTGATGATTTACCATAGATGCTGATGGAGTATCAAATAATGATGGTTTTCTTTCAAGCATATAATTTCTTTTCGTGTTGAGATGGTTCATATATCTCAGTAAACAAACAAACAAACTGTCTACCTTTTTCCTGCTGGGTTTCTCATTCTACAAGGATTCCCATTGTTTCTTTTTTATCAGCAAGCATCTAAAGTTTTTTTTTTCTTCTGAAAATTAGTTTGCTTTCCTGAAAATTTAGGTGTTGAAGAACAACAGGGAATAAGTTTATCACAGAATCGACAAAATCAAAGAAATAGTATGTGTGATTGTGTAGTGGATCTCGATTATGTGCAGCTTGCCAACAGATGTGTAATTATGAATTGACAAACACAAACGCGTCGTGCCGTTTTAAGCTGTGTTTAGTTGGATCCAAAATTTGTGACATGTGAACAAAAGATACGAAACTCATGGGGTGGTGTTTGAATCTTCTAAAGATGAAAATAAAGATTAAGTGTTTCACGTAAAATGAGGTGGCACTAACGTACGATTAATTGAGTTTTGATTATTAGAAACTGGAAAAATAATTTAATCTTATATTTTAGAACAACTTTCATATAGAAAGTTTTTACACGAAACGTACCGTTTATTAGTTTGAAAAGCGTGCCACGAGTATTTAAAAGTTTATCCAACTTTTGTTGACTAACGAACGGGGCTGGTTGGATTAAGATACTCTACAGTTAAATGCACGATGTCTTTATCACCGACATGTGAGCCCATAGATCATTAGAGTAACAAAGTCACGTGACTTCAGCTGTAGAGGATCCTAGTCTGATTTGGTTCACCTCGAACTTGAAGTCGAAGTTTTAATACGTCAAGTCAAACTATACTTGGTTGCATTATATCTTCTTTTTAGAGAGATTTTTAACTCACGCAAAACGAGAAAACTTATTAGCACATAATTAATTAAGTATTAATAATTATAAACTTAAAAAATAGAATTATTTAATTTTTTAAATAACTTCTATATATATATTTTTAAAAAAACACATAATTTGCTAGTTTGAAAAGCGTGCTGATGGAAAACGAGGAAGTTGAAGTTTGGACTTCAAGTTTGAACTTGAAGTATCTTTAAACTAAATATCTTACTAAAAGTTAGAGCAAGTTTAATAGTATAGCCAACTACTAGCTCCAATTCATCTATAGCCAATCTAATAGCTCATTCATACAATAGTTACATACTACACTATTAATACATGGCCCCACCTGTCATACACACACTGCGTCTTGGAGTCCGTGCTACAGCTGGCTATAAATCTGTAGCCCGCTGCCCTTCTCTCTCCTTATTTATCTTCTTAAAATATGTTTGCAGCTGGCTTATAGCCTTCTATTGTACCTGCTCTCGTTGAGTCAAAATTCTAATTTGTTTGATCTCTTATCCATAATGTAAAGAATTATGAAACCGGATGGTACACTCTTATTCATAGGCACCAAACGTATATAGGATAGCAAAAGAGATGGTGGAAACATGATATAGGTTCTTCAATATGAAATTGTTTTGGCCATGTGATTAGAAGGTTCTTCCCAGCTTTATAATTTCAGTTTTAGCTACCTTAAAAGACTCGAATCACAAGGGCACTTTAGCTAGGAACGAAGATGCATACATACGAAGATAAATAAAAAGCGTGTGAATCTATCCTTTTCTTTACATGGAATTCACGTTGCACGGTTCGAATCATTTAATGATGACTGTCATATGTATTCCGTTCTCTCTCGATCAAGTTGACTTTTTTTTTCTCGTTTTCTTTGAGGTGTGATCTTGACCATATTTTCTTTTACTTTTATTCTTTTTTAAATTACACATTACAACACAGACACTCACAACGCACTATACCTCGGGACCTAAGATATTACTGAGGCTTTTGTAACCACTAGGGCACATGCCCTTACGCATATTTTCTTTTTCTAAAATAACTATAAAATTTAACAAGTTTATGCAATATTACTTTCGAAGACAACATACACATAATATTTTAAAAATATATTAATAGTTGAAGTTTTTTAAGTTTTGTTTTTAAAAAAGTCAAACATTTTATATTTTGATCGAAAGGAGTATACTAGTGCATCCACTAGGGTTGAGGAGATGTAAATTTGGTCAAAATCACTTAATACACCGTTGGCTGTCTTACTAACATGGATGCCATTAGCGGAATGCATGTTTCACGAAGTTACGTGATTAGGGAACATGATAGAGAATAAAATCTTCTTCCTCACTCCACTTCAACTTTCCTCTCTTCTTTTTTCTCTCTCATTCATCGCTTTCAATCCATAAGAAGAAATTGACGTGTTTGAAATATGTAGACAAAAAGGCATGGAGTGCCCACCCTCCCTCTCCCAAGGTGCACATAAATCTATATTATTGGTCATCCGTGAGACCATGACAGATATCTATATTTCCGATGAACTTATGGTTTTGAGCTATTTTGCTCGATCAGATACTTTTTTCGGATGAACTTATGGTTTTGAGCTATTTTGCTCGATCAGATATTTTTTTCGGATGAACTTATGGTTTTGAGCTATTTTGCTCGATCAGATACTTTTTTCCGATGAACTTATAGTACAGTTTTGAAGAAACATAGTCTCTATGTCGACCATTTATAATAAGTGATGATAAAAACTGTAAATGTTATACTATGCATACTTGAGTTCATCTCTGATCTCTATGAGAGTATGAGAGAGGGTCGATGCTGATCTTGAAAAGGGTGGTCGATTTTTGAGCCATTGAAACTTTGCTCAAAGTCTATTTCTCGTTCTAATCTAAAAAAACAATTATTTTTCAACCTCAACTACTAAAATCGAAAAAAAAAACACCTTAGCACATACTATTTATTTTAGTAATTTGTTTCGAACAGATGAGTTCGATGGCCAAAACCGAAGTTCATAGTGTGCTCTATTCAACATATTCCCAACTTCCACCTTTCTGTTTTTCGCACGCGCACTTTTCAAACTGTTAAACAGTGTATGTTTCTTTTTTTTAAAAAAATGTAGGAAAAGTTACTTAAGAAATCATATTAATACATTTTTGAAATTTTTGTAGTTATCACATAGTAATTAATCATGCACTAATGAACCATCGCATTTTACTTGCGAGGTTCGGCCCCAACCTTCTTTCCGGAACACAGTCTTAAGCTGCGTTCTTTTCGGATGTTTGGAACAGCTAATTAGCGCACGTAAACGAGAAATGAGATTAGTATATCATTAATTAAGTATTAAATATATAAAAATTGATGAATAAATTATTATTTTTTAAAACAATTTATATATATAATTTTTTTACGTAAAATACACCGTTTAATAGTTTGAAAAACGTGCTAACGGAAATCGAGGAGTAGTTAAGTTGCAATAGCTGAAAAGATCGCAACCTTAACCATTTTATAAGGGAATATTCCCTTGATATGTTGAATGAGTGCATGCGACCGATTTAGCTGGATGAAGCCATCCAGTTTTGGTTTGGGTGACGTGTCCTATTTTGATTTGCTGTAGTTGGTTTAATTTTCTGTTAAGTAAGCTCCAAATAATTTTTTCTGTTACAATCAAATCTTTAAAAACAAGATGTCGGATGATTATATTTTGATGAAAAATATATATGAAAAATGGGTCCCACTAACTTTTGGCTTTTCCCATCCATGATATATCTCTCCAACTAAACAAGAAATTAGATCGCCATATCCATACATACCAAACAACAAATTTAAATCACCATATCCAACAAAATATGGATGGCTATATCCCATCCATGCATGACTGTGAACCAAACACACCATAAAGTGTCACAGTATAGTACTCTCTCCGTCCGTAAAAATCCAACCTAGTATGACCATCTCATCCCATACTAGGTTAGATTTTTTTTTTTTTGGGACGGAGGGAGTATTACAGTACTACCTCCGTTTTTTAATAGATGACGCCGTTGATTTTTTATCACACGTTTGACCATTCGTCTTATTCAAAAATTTACGTAATTATAATTTATTTTGTTGTGAGTTGTTTTATCACTTAAAGTACTTTAAGCATGATTTATATCTATACATTTACATAAATTTTTTTGAATAAAATAAATGGTCAAACATATGTTTAAAAGTCAACGGTGTCATCTATTAAAAAACGGAGGGAGTAGTAGGGAGTAACACTCAAACAGTTGAAATTCAAATTTGAAAGCCACCAATGGCCCTCTTGCCCATTGTTTTCTTCTTGTCCTTTAGAGATGTTGGGTACAGAGCAGAGAGAATAGACTACTAGCAAGCAACTGCTCCATCTTCTATCCCTTTCATCTCTCATCCCTTTGCCCTCCATAATCGCCAAGCTAAAACACCACCTCCTCCACTAATCCCTAATTATCACCCTCCTCCACTAATAATCCCCACCCACTGCCCCTCCGACGCCGACGAGGCAGCCAACCACTCGCCGCCGGCGGGGACGACCCCGCACCGCGATCGCGACGTCGAACATTGCCGGTGGGTAGACACGAGACGAGATTCCTTTCTCTTCCTCCCCCATCCCCCGCTATGGCTACTGTGGGCTAAGGTTCCCGACCTGACAACCTCTTTCCTCTCCTCTTCTTCGGGGAGCAGAGCCGATCTGCGGCGGCGGCGGTGGTGGGGGGGGCTCGAGGAGCCGCTGGTTGGGAGGAACGGCTGCCGCCCTGTGAGTTCTCTTCCCCCCGCTTCGGTTTTGTCGGATTCCATAGGGGATTCTTGACACTTCTTGGACTTCTTGACACTTCTTGTATGTGGGTAGTTTAGATTGGATTTCTAGTACTATTTTGAGTTCTTCCTTAATTATCCCCATTAATTTAGGGCGCGGGGTTTGCTGTAGAGATCACTGAGGGTGAGGATAGGGAGATGTTTGAGTGTGCTTCTTTGATTTCATTCAGTAGAGGCAGAGGGATTTAGATTTTTCTTTGTTGGGCTGCTCCTCTTTCTCCAATTTTTTTCCCCATTAATACTATCGAATTGTTAATTTGCTGGGGTTCTCTGTGTTAGTGCTCCGGAATCATTTTCCCCCTCCTTAATAGCGAATTGTTTAGTCTTGTTGTTCCAGGCTTCCAGTAGTAAGTATGAGTACTATGGTGGTAATTGTGATGTCATTGCTCATAGCATTTGAAAACTCAAGACTCGGTTGAAGGGAAGGCATTTGATGTCACCCTTTCCCCTTGGCAGAACATTGAGGTGACTCGGTTACTTGCTATCTCGATGAGGGATGACTTTCAAACACGAGCACTTTTTTGTTTAAATTATTTCTAGTGGGAATTGATTGATAGTTTAAACCGACAGCAACTAGCAATCTTGAAGATGCCAAAGCGTTGAGCTAACTTCTGGTTGGCTTGAATTACAATGTTGGCAAATCGTTTGAATATCGATTGCTTGGTGGGTCCAATAAGCAGAGTTGGTTACAGCATGCGTGCTGTATTGCGTGGGTTAGTCATCAAACACAGTTGCAGGGAGCTTTCGTTCCTTGTGGTGATGTTATTTTGGGGGTCTTGGATCTTCCTTTGTCAGGCTGGGCCTTATTGTTCAGCAACTTGGGTGTGTTTGTTACATTGGATTTTCTTAGTTCTGCACAGCAAGTTGCTCTGTAATTTTTAATTCCAAGGTATGTGCAAGTGTTAATTGTCTATCTAGGAGCTTAGTGTATAGAAACAAGCTTTTATTTAGTCTTTGCTTTGTTCATACTTGCTTCCACATGTATTTTCTTATTTCTTAGCTTCCAGTAGTTGGAATTTCAAGTTTTCACCCTAATCCTAGTTGCTTTGGCTTGGTTGCCTCTTTTGATCTGCAGTATGTCAATATTTGCACTCTTTGTTGTACATTTGTTCTTCTTATCAGATTAGTTAAACTTCTCTTTATATGGTTTCTTTTGTAAAGAAACACATTATTTGCACCTGAAACAAAATTACTCAGGCTTCTTTCTGACAGACTCTTTTGTACTCAACTAGTCATTTGCCATCTGGTTTTTTTTTTCGGAAGTGATGAAAGGAAACAAAGCAAACATTTTTGGTAGAAAGACACTGCTGGCTGTGGCACTGGTGGTTTGTGACTCTGTTTAAAGCATTGTTTAAAATTGACATCAAATAATTGATGTACTCTGACTCTCCATTCTTTCATATTGTAAGTTTTTAAAATTGGAAATTGCATAGCATTACTGACATTAAAACAATTGTTGTACTTGCAATGAAGCCTTATTGTTTTTAACCGCTCATCTCTGCAGCCAATTGTTTTACTTACTGAATATTGTCAGAGGAGCAGGTCCATACTGTGCATCCGTTTATAGTTCAATTATCTCCTTTTCTCATTTCATCTATCTGTTCGTCCTATCATACTTTGGTAGAGGCCTGGCACATAATGGTAAATCATTTGCCTTTCTGCTTATTTTTGATGCAAAAATCTCGTTGGTGATTACATAAACCTATTAATAGGATGTTTAATAATCAGTTGAAATATGAGCAGTTTGTATATTGAAACATTGAATTAATTTGTAGATTAATGACAATGAGTTTCTGAGTGCCAGGAAGCTGTTTGTTTTTCATTAAAGGGGGAAATACCAGCATGTTGTGTGCTGTCATTCTTGAAAAATTCCTGACCGTGAGCAGATTTTTTGGCAACATTGATAAGCTTAAACTGACCTTAGCATATGACATGAGGCACAGGGATGAAAACAATCGTGGATGAAATGTGTGCATGGAACTTCTATATTCTGTGGTTTTATTTTTTTTATATTCTGATGAATCATCACAAATCAAAGTTGAGTACATTTTTTGTCTCACGACTTTCTGCGAGATCTCAAAAATAATCTCTGTTGTCTTCATTTGTGTTCTTGTTTGCTCCCTGTATTCTTGGACCAGAGTGAGTTGTGCTAGTTGTTTTATCAGTTGTGGTTCAATGGAGGTCCAAAGCTTTTATCTGCATCCAACTTCTCTGTTCACTTCCTCAAATGATTGCAATGAGAGGGATAATGGATTATGTTATACGTTGCTTGAATTTAACCGCAGTTTGCTGATTCCTACTAAAACATGGCTAAACTGGCTGGTTCTTGCAAGTCATTTGCCAGGTCTCAGGGTCTGTAGGAATCAGTTGTCATTTCCCATAAGTTTGCATTACTGATTATCAGCATTCACCATTGTTATTAGAATTGCAAAGACTCAACTATTCTTAATTGTTAATTTTTTCTTGGAAGTTGGAACATATTACCTTTTTAGGAAAAAAAGAATATCATTTCACTGTGACAAACTGGTGGTCTACTTCAATGCCGTGTGATTTTGAAAGTTGTAATTAGCAGTGCTTGGCCAATTGATGACATTGGTAAACTATGTATTAGATTAATAATGTTGATAGATATTTCTTCTGTAGCGTATGACTTGGTCCAGAATTTTGAGAGAAACCATTCAATTCTATTTACCAGTAAACTCTTCAAGGTTGAGTTGGTTAAATGGCTCAATTGCTTGGTTGTGATCATGATCTTTGTCAGAAATCTTTGAAATATTGTCAAATTTGTACCATTAATTTGCATTGCATTACCTATGGATAATGTAAGAATGTGAAATGTTTACATAAAAAGTAACCAATGTCCAATGATGTACGATTTGACTGGTATCTACTGGAAGATCTAACTGTTTCTGCATCATGTACGAAAGCCAGTAAAAAAAGGGACACGCTATCTTCTTGTGGGACGGTTGCAAATTCTGTTATTCCTGGTTTTATTTTTATTATAATTGCGTTATATACTTACTCTTTCTTGTTATGTTTATTATTTGAAGGACACGATGGCAGATGTGTTAGGATGTTACACTATAAAGTCCCATGGAACCAAAGTGGCAAGACTTCACATGTACGACTGGATAATACTTCTACTCCTTGCTGTCATAGATGGACTGTTGAACATAATTGAACCTTTTCACCGTTTCGTTGGGAGGGACATGATGACTGACTTGAGATATCCATTGAAGGGCAATACTGTTCCCTTCTGGGCTGTTCCGGTGTGTTCTTATGATGTCCCTTATTTTTGATGTTTTCATCTGTTGCATTTTGTTTGTGGATTTCAAAAAGCTATGTCAGTTTCTAACTACTTTTCTGATTTCCAGCTAATTGGCATTGTATTGCCTTGTGCCATTTTTGGTGGAATTTACTTCAAAAAGAAGAATTTCTATGATTTGCACCATGGCATACTGGGTATTTTACATATTCTTGATCCTACCATTAAGTTGACAATATAAACAAAAGGAATAATATGTGATAATTAATCTTTTTTTTTGTAGGGATCCTATACTCTGTGCTTATAACTGCAGTAATCACAGATGCGATTAAGGATGGTGTGGGTCGTCCACGCCCGGATTTCTTCTGGCGCTGTTTCCCAGATGGAAAGGATGTAAGGTTCTTAGGCTAAACCCAGATTGTGTTGATCTTCTCATTATTCAAATGTTCTATCATTTCTGGATTTTAGTGGATCAGAACTCACTGAAGGACCTTCTTTCCAGGTTTATGATAATGTCACTACTGGTGTCATATGCCATGGGGAGAAGAGTGTCATCAAAGAAGGTCACAAGAGCTTTCCAAGCGGGCACTCTTCATGTAAGTGGTGACATAAATAATCAACACACCTTTTTGTGCCATTGAGCCTTTGGTAAATATTGACTTGTACATTATCATAGATATGAAAAATCATATATTCCTGAGGTAGATAGTCACAAATTCCTCCCCATACAAAGGAAATACTTTTGGCACAAGGTGTGCTGGGAGCTGGGAGCAAGAGATGACTAGCTGTAGGGGTGCAAATGCAATTGGTTCTGTAGTTTGCAGTGGCTGGCTTAGTGGCAATAATGTGACTTGGAATCAGGAACTTACGATGGTTTTGAGGGCTCAATTGGGCATGGGCAGAGGGGACATCTTAATGCAGAAGCTAGTTTGGTGCAATGGTGGTTGGGAGCCAGCCGGCAATGTAGATAACTATGCAAGTATGGCAGTGGTGTGATGTTGAATGTGCCTGTCAATGTAGATACTTGGTTGCCAATGGAGTAGGGACAGTTGATCAGTAGGTAGTGTTTGGAACTCCTATGTAGTATCAAGTATTTGGTTTATCATGCATACAACATTATGGACTTGCATAGTATATAGCCAGACATAACTTGCTTACTGGCCTAGACTTAAGCTTCACGGTATTGAGGGGATTTCGAACTGCAGTGCCGCTTGTGCAGTACATGCATGTATCGTTGACAGTATGTGATTTCCTAATTACCATACCAAGTTGCATTCCTTCAGTAGTGCATGTATATGTATGGTAGTGTTGCGACAATTATGTCATATGGTGCTGTGGCCAGACTATCTAACCTTTTTGTTTTTGTTTTTGTTTATTTACACAACTCCAGGGTCTTTTGCTGGTCTAGGCTTCCTTGCGTGGTACTTAGCTGGGAAGATCACAGTTTTTGATCGTAGAGGTCATGTTGCAAAGCTATGCATAGTATTTCTGCCTCTTCTTACTGCTGCACTTGTGGCTGTTTCTCGAGTGGATGACTACTGGCATCACTGGCAGGATGTATTTGCAGGCTCTCTGATAGGTTTGCAATTTCAATAATATAACAATTATACTCAAGAGGTCCTAGCACGATCTAAAAGAAAAAAAAAAATCCACAACCATTTCTTGATTCTGGCCTTTCTCCTGTTGCAGGTCTTACAGTTGCATCATTCTGTTATCTGCAATTTTTCCCATATCCTTATGATGCAGACGGTACCTCTTTTTCTCTTCGTTTACCTATATAATTCTAGATAACTGACATATCACAAAAGATGGTAACATTCCCTTTTTTTTTGCAGCTTTCTGGCCTCATGCATACACCTTCCAGCTAGCGGAGGCCTCGCGCAACAATAACACCGCAAACTCCTACAGCGTGAGACCGACCGGGTTCGAGACTGTCAATGTCCCAGAAGGGCATGGTGGGATTGCTCTGAGAGACACCAACCTAGAGGCCGGCAGGAGA
This sequence comes from Oryza longistaminata, assembly GCA_009805545.1. NCBI lineage: Eukaryota > Viridiplantae > Streptophyta > Magnoliopsida > Poales > Poaceae > Oryza > Oryza longistaminata. Next base: position 769,288 of record CM020185.1, on the reverse strand, counting down.
CCGTGAAATCTGAGACCTGGACTGGAGAAAATCTACCAAATACCATGACAATATCCTGACTTTACGAGTTCGAATTTTGTCCACTCGACAGACGATATGGTAGGCTGTGTTCATGTATGTATACAGTTGTATCTAGATCTGCTGTTTCATCACTTCTGAATTGGTCTCTTGGCTTCCATGGTCTTTTGTTTTCTGCTAATGGGATGGCTAGCCCCAGAAGCATTGGCTGTAAACAATCTAGTAGACGCTCTAAAATTACATTGTACATTAACTCTGCTTATTTTGGGTTTGGTCAAGATGGGGTTGTGGTCAAAATTGTTATGCTTATGTATGCTCTCTCTGCATTACAGATTCTGAGAAACGGTGTAATGAAATTTGGACTTCCTCGATGTGATGAGCGTGAGAATAACCCAATTACATTGATATATGTTGATTTTGTTATCGTCTATCAAAGTGTCAGAAATGCTACGTTTTGCCTTGGGTAAAAAAAAAAAAAATGAAAATCTGTTCGCCTATGAAAGTGGCTGACACAAGTTTTCAGAGCTGAGCTAAGTCGAAAATTCAGGTTCCACAGAATTAAACAGTTATTCAAAAAGAAATATAAACATCGAGTGGTGTTAAATTTCGAGTAAATTGTTTTTTAACATGACTGTTTCGTTAACCATAAACCCCTAAATTAAGCAACCATGATTCTCTGAAAGTGTGGCGGAGAGTTTTTGCGCTGTTGTTTTTGATGATGCGCTTACCTGCGCTGTTATCAGTAATCAGGGCCTATTATCCCTTTGAAATGTTTTGCTGGGAGATAGGGGTCTTCAGTTTTTCTTTTTCTTTTTTTTTTTAACCTGATGACGTAGTGGATTCAGAGTTCAGAGTGAGTCAAGCTGACTGTTGTTAGTCGTTTTACACTTCTGTTGAACGCTGGCAAAAATCCCATATATAAGATCATGGCTTCCTTAAAACCAGACAAATGAAAATGAAAATTTGCTATCTCTCTCTCTCTTTTAAAGAAACAGACCGCATGAGCTCTACTGGACAGGGATGGCAATTTTGCCCACGGGCGTGGATATCCGCGGATACCCGATCTGAAAGGCACAAGCATGCTGGGTGTAATATTTTACCCGTGGATACGCCCGCCTGAGACCCAAAAACGTAGCGGGGCAACAGCTCGGGATATTATTTTTTTGCTCGTGGGTAATGCCCGACCCTATACATATGTATTAGCTAATTTTAGCAATCTCTTAATTTCCACACCTCTTTTTCTTGGCCCATTTGGCCCATCAACCAAGGACATATATATACTCAACTAGAAACCCTAACATAATTCCCCACTCCCTTCTCTTACCCCATCACAATGCGGCGGCGCAGGCAGAAGGTGGCACAAGGAGGTGATGGCGGCGGCGGCAGAGCAGGCCAGCGAGGGCAAGCGACGGCGAAGGCGTAGGCTAGCGCAGGTCTGCGGCGGCTCAGGGTGACGACAGCGACGGTAGGTAGTGGCGCCAGGTGCCTGCTGGGTATCCAGCGGGCATGCCTGTGTCCGGTGGGTATGGGTACGAGCACAATGTTTTGCCCTCTAATCTTGTCGGGCATGATTCGGGCGGGGACTATCGGGCGTCAGGTCGGGCATGGTTTTGCTTTGCCCGTGCCTGACCAGACCCGTTGCCATCTCTACTACTGGATATATTAAGAATGAGTAAAAGAGTTCATAGAATTTACGGACCGAACAGAGTACATCATGGTGGGTCAAAAGCTAGAGTACGCTGATCAACAAGGATCAAGTTTAATTAGAACTCAGATTTCATGGGAAGAGATCTCCTGGAAAATTCTTTTGTTTCTTTCTCATGGAAAAATTGTCGTCTTTTGCATGACAGATTTTGAATATAATCTGATCCTTATACTAATTATATATTCTAGGAAAAATTTTAAGTACAGAGAGTCAGAGAGTATCTAATCTCTATATATCTAATCCAGGTTAATTACGATGTCTAGATTTGGTCTAGAAGCTGAATGTATCTTATGGATGGAATCATTTGTTATTTCCAGAGTTTAAACTTTGTTTTAAACTAAGTTGTTCTCTACCCTCTTGTCTATACTCGATACTCCTTATCTACGTACCTATCAACAATACTATTTTTTATTAAGATACAATGAATATAGATACAGTACCAAAACGGCATGATGTTGTATTCCAATTTAAGGTACTGTAGCTGGAGCACACGTTACTATTTTTACATGGCAACTAGGCCTCTATATTAATCTCTTGCAGAGAATCTATACATATATATACAACTATTTTTAAACGAATAATGATGATTTAGGGGGGAAATATAATGAGCAAGAAGACCAAGCTAGTGGTGAATGTAGGACAAATTGAGGTGCCATGGGGCAAAACATAGCACAAATTGAGGTGCTATTTTAATAGAATGAGAGTTTTTTCTATGTAATATTATTGGACATGAACAAGATATAGCTAAACAGACAAATGGAAAATACATCAAAATAGTTATTTCGGCATTATGTAACATGTTTCTAGAAATCCTCTCATGGTATAGCTCAATGATTACAATAATTATTTGTTCTGTTGAATATAGGATTAGTGAGAATTAAGAACAATAAGAAGATATAGAGATCGGAAGACTTGAGTCTCGGCAATGGAATCAGTTCTTTCTCAGGATGGCTACCTGAAGCTTAAACCTAACAACAAGCATCAAGCTAGAGACAGACCAACATGTTTTCTTATTATTGTTAGCATCTTAATGGCATCAACAATCCATTGCCTCATACGTATAGATAAAGGGATAGATCTCGACAAGTCTGAGTAGTACATATTCTGGTCGAATAATAATACGTCGTTGATGTAGAGGCAAGATTTAATTCCATTATGGAAAAAGTAGTAGCCCCACCGTCCCAGAGTAATTACAATTGGAGGATTCAAGTTGTCGCCAAATAAATGCACATTAAGTACTATTGTTATTTTCTTTTCTTGTTAACTTGTCTTTTGACTTTTAGAATTTTACAGTTATTCTGAAATTAACCTGTTCGGTAACTTTGAAACTACAGCTTCCATACCCATCTAGTCTGGGCATCTTAATTTATCAGGCTGATAATTAACCTTTATTCCATGGGACGTGCTTCTGTGCTCCGAAAAAAAAACTTGCACAAAGATTAAAGCTAATCAGTGGCTGGGATTAAAAGGGAGATTAGCACTTAATTATCATTAGCGAGGGGTATTTTCGTCCAAAGATTTTCGAGCCCATATCCTACCCAGTCCATCTGAAGCGTTGTCAGTGGCAGCTCCGGCGCAGCCCCACGGGAAGGAGGCGCCTGTGGATAAGGGGGTGCGCCGGGCTGCACGGCACAGGGACGGGGAAACGGGCGCTGGGCTGAGCGGTGCCGGGGTCAGGAAGCGGCTAGGCTAGGGGAAGAAGAGGGCGGAGCGCCGGGGCAGGGAAACGGCGAGGCGAGGGGAAGACGAGGGCGCCGCTGCTTACCGTAGGGCGCCGGGGCGGCGAGGCGAGGGGAGGAGGGAGTGGAGGCGGCGCTGCAGGGAGAGGAATCGCGGCTGGAGAAGGAGCGGCGTTGAGAATCGGCGCGGCGGTGAGGTTGAGTAGCGGCAGAGGAATCGGCGCCGTGGTGGACTGGTGGGGGTGGGGATCGCTTCAGATGGTCTGGGCTGGATATGGGCTCGAAAATCTTTGGACGAAAATACCCCTCGCTAATGATAATTAAGTGCTAATCTCTCTTTTAATCCCAGCCACTGATTAGCTTTAATCCTCGTGCAAGTTTTTTTTTGCGGAGCACAGAAGCACATCCCTCATTCCATTCATCCCAGAATATAAAGATCTGCACATTGATTAAAAAGGTAAGTAGAACTAAATGGGAGATGGTTGTAATTGGTTGAGATGATAAAATATGTAAAAAATTGAATGAAAAATGTTGTAATTTGTTGACATGAAGTAAATGGAAAAGTTGCAATATGGCTCTTTGGCAGTGCTCCAACTCCTAAATCTAACTCCAGGAACATAGTCTGGAGTAGCGATCCGAACCGTGCTTCATCCATCTATTTCATTTTTTAGATCACTCTCTTTTTTAGATAAAGCTATAACCGTAGCTAAACATACCCTAAATTATGCATTTTTTAAGACTATGCAGAACCTGAACCCTCAGGGCGTTCACTCGAAGAAGCTGTACATAATCTGCAACGAGTTAAACCGTCGAAAGATCGAGGCTTCATCGATCTACACTGATGAGGAATAATCCCTTTTTGTTCTTTTATTATGGAAGGCCCTAGCTTTTTTGGAGAAAGAACATATTCTTCAGATTTATTTATAGTGCACGCTACACACAAGAGATATCTGTAGATAGATAGATAGATAGATAGATAGAGAGAGAGAGAGAGAGAGAGAGAGAGAGAGAGGTGTGCAAAGGTGCAGTGCAGCTGCAACGATGGGAAACACGTATTGCAGCTTGTCATGCTCGAAGCTGATGACCTGCAACTGTGGCGTCGGGTGCTGCAAGAAGGCGCCGCCGCCGTTGCCGTCGCCGGAAAAAAGTGGTCCGGCCTCTAAGGTAGTAGATCAACAGCCTCCAGCGTCGAGGCCGATGCCGCCGCCGCCGCCGGCGAAAGATCCGGCCGCCGGAGGCTAGGCAACTTAATTTAGTATATTGCTGGCCACATGATTACATAAAATGATATATGATCGTTGCTTCGTCGCTTCCTCCATTATTTTCCTTCGTTTTTTCTATTTTCCTTTTTTTTTTTTTTTTGAGATGATGGTTGTTGTTCTCCATTTCTGATCAATTGAAATAATAAGCAGGCAGGCAACCTTCGATATGATAATATATATGTGATGAATCGATTTCTTAATTGTGTTGCGACTTGTAATGCTTTCTTTATGTATTTCTGCTCTCTCTACATGTGTGTGTAGGGTAAACTATTTTAAACTCTCCAGATGACATCATCTGGCTGTTTGCATCTCTCTATATGTCTATATATGTGTCTGCTCTCTCTCTCTCTCTCCATATATATTGATCTATCACATGCTAATCTATCTTGTTAAATTTCTTCATAACCATTTAGATAACATACAAATAACGAGGGGATATCCATTCAAGAGTTTAGAATCCACTTCCGTGTGTGGGTGTGCACCAAATGAACTAGTACTAAGGCTGTGTTCGCTAGAACACGTTCCCATCCGGAACAGAGTGGTCCATTAGCGCGTGATTAATTAAGTATTTGCTAAATTTTATTTTGGATTAATTTGATTTTTTAAGCAATTTTCATATAGAAACTTTTTCAAAAAACACACCGTTTAACAATTTGAAAAGCGTGCGCGTGGAATATGATGGAGAAGGGTTGGGAACCCTTGGGTCCGAACACACCCTTAGCGAAATGACCAAAATAAAAATTTTGCACCTCGATGAGCTCTACAACTTTGGTTTTGGTGACTTTTCTATTTAAAATCATTTATTAACCCTAAATTTTGTTCGAAGTTGTCAATTTTTTTTTTCAAAATTTGAATTGTTAAAATGAACTTATTTGTACAAAAGGACCGATACAATAGTTGTAGATCTCGATGAGTTATACAATTTTGTTGTTTATGATTTTTGATGGTTGTGTATGTGAATGAATGTATATGAATGAGGGATGTTGGGGTGTGACATCCTGTCCTAGGGCTTAATAGGATTAATAGAATACTCATACCAACAAGTTACAACTATTCTTTTGGAAGCCGATCTTTAAAGAACTTTGATGTTAAGCGTGCTTGGCCTGGAACAATTTCGGGATTGGTGACCGATTGGGAAGAGACTCATCTCTGTGACGGCCGTTTGCCCGATTGAGATAACATTTCATATCAGTGACTTTTAGCCTGTGACGGACGCCATGCCCGATTAAGATGGGGGTTGCCGCCCGATTGACATTTATGTGTAAATTGTTTGGCATTCATTCAATTGCTATGCGCTTTGATGCTCTGAAGTCTGAACTCATTCATTTATGTGCTTTGATGCTCTAATTAAGGTCAGTCTAAATAATGTTAGCTGGCCACAATATTTAGTTGGACTTTGAGTGGAGCGGGCGAGACGTGCTACGCAAATCGTCCAAATGGCAAATTCAATTGAATTATTATGTCCATAAAAAAAAATTCTAACCATTATGTTCGATTAATTGTTGGACAATATATATTTACACAAATAAGCTAGACCACGTACGCCAATCGACACACCTTTGGACAGAGAGGTGTCACCACAGCCACCCTCTTTACCCATCATTAGAGCAGGTACAATAGTAGGTTATAAGCCGGCTATAACCATATATCGAGAAGAAAAGAGAAGAGAGAGAAGAAAGCGGGAATCTGTAGCCGGCTGCAACACAGACTCCAAGATGTTATGTGTGTATGAGAGATGGGACCGGATATTAATGGTGTAGTATATTTTTACAGTTAACTATTGTATGAATGGACTATTAGATTGGCTATAGATGTTTTTGTAGCCAGTAGTTGGCTATACTATTGACCTTGCTCTTAAATGGTAATCAGTAAAACCCTAATATCTAATTCTTATAAGTCAACCGTTTGTGATTTGCAACGAAGACATTGACTGTTCCTTATAACCATTAAAATCACTGACCTTTTCTAATGGTTTACGTAGTATCAAACGTTACAAATGGCTACTGCAAGTCATTACATATTACCCTTTGAACTATACAAATCATTTTTTTTTTCAACAATGGGGTCAGTAACACCTAGAAATGCACTTTCATTTAAATCTCACCTAATTTGGCCGTGGTTCATCACATAATTGACCTTATGTTGGAAGACTTTGATATATAGATGCCCCCATAAAGAATACTACATCAGCTAGCTCTCTCTCATCTTGTTTATCTCTCTCTTGAAAACTCATCTTGTTTATTCCACAGCCCCATCAGTGAGGTATAGGGGTTATTGTACAGAAAAAAAATATTTACAGAAAAAGACCATTTAAGACACAAAGTTATTGCACTTAGTAGGAGATGTGGATGACCTGTAGACTTGAAAAAGAAATTGTTTTTAGAAACACGAGAGACTAGGCATATCTTGAGATTAACCCAACAACTGAAAAATAATTATCCATAAATGCGAGCACCGGTGTCAAGTATACAACTTAAATCCGAATAAATAGTTCTAACACAAGAAACCTAATCAGTTGAGTTACACTCAGTTTGAAGGAGACATTTTGACAACATATAGCACAACTGGAAGATAATGATATAAGGTTGTAGATTGCAACAGAACTGTCTTAGAAGCTTGAAGTATATGAAAAACTTAATTGTTTGTACAAAATGGCCAATTGTGCATGCAATGCAAACATGCAATTCATGCTACCAGATAATCAGTAAATTGTGATAAAGTATATAGCTAGCAACCAAACACCTCCATATATAACTGCCAATACTAATCATTACTAATCTCGATTTTCTCCTCTCATTAACACGCACCCTCTCAATTATTTCTAATCTTTTGTTGGCTTATTATCTAAGGTGCGAGTTGGATACAAATGTACTTTTTCTGGTCAAGGCACATGATTTAATTGTCTTTAATTAGCTTTCAGACGTTGTCAGACAAAGAAAATGCACCTAATTAAGCATAAAGCAAATCCACCTTGCACGGTTGCACCTCATCTTTAGCATTTGCTATGCAAATTTTTCCTCCATGCATTCTGTAGCAAGTAGCAAGGCGTGGAGTTGTCTAATCCTTTTTCTTAAGGATAGGCGTATCTTTTTATTTAGAGCAATTTTACCATTTAACATTTGGTACCTCGAGTTACCGTAAATTTTTGGTACGTCGAGATACTTTCTAGTGTAAAATTTGATGCCTCGTGGTACTTAGTACTTGAGGTACCAAACTTTTGTGTGCAAAATGTGGTACCTCGAGTTACCAAATGTTGGATGGTAGAATCGCTCTTTTATTTAACCTATCATCTGCCACTGTTTCTAATGATTAGGCATCTCAAAGCTGAATATTGTTCCAGTGACTATCAGCAAAGATTATTCCATTTGTGTAACAAAAGTAGCAGGGGCAGCTATCTCCTAATATATTCCTTGCCAGGCAAAGTACTGAATGCAAGCTAGCTTATCTATGGGCAACTGCCTCAGCTCTTGTTGCTCTTGCTGCTGCAGCAGCTGCAAGGATGCTGCAATTGATCAGTCCCCAGAGAAACCCACTTCTCAAATCCCTCCTCAAGTGCCAGATTCACCGCCGTTCATGAAGGGGCCGCCTGGTCCATCTGTGCCTGTGCGTTGGTATTATGCAGATGATGATCCTGTACAACACAACCACGCACAGCATATCCTCGAGTCGGCCTTTCACCGCCGCTCTAATGAGCAAGAAGAGAAGGATGCTTCTCTGCCTGATCAATAATCTCTTCCTCCTCCTCCGTTGGAGCAACCAATTGCAAAGGGAGGAGTTCTACACAAGAGAGAAGATGACTTGGATGCTTCTCCACTTACAATTAAGATTCTTCGACAATCGATCTCCTTCTTCTCCTCCTCCATTGGAGCAACCAAATTAAGGAAGAGAGTTCTACACAAGAAGCAATTATGATTGGGATGCTTCTCTGCCTGCAAGATGCCTCATCACTCTCTTCCTCTTCCAGTGGAACAAGAAAGAAGAACAGTTCCAGAAGAGGTCGTTGCATGCTCCTCTTCCGGCTGCAATGCCTCATAACTTCTCTCCACAACAAGAACAAAGGCAAATGATTTCCTCTCTATCAGAGGTACTCCCACACTCCGACTCCACCAACGCGGGACGAAGATATATAAAAGTTTACGTCGAGAAGAAGGTGGCTCGCGTGAACTTCTCCCTACAAATATGTCTTGAGTCTTTGTTTCCCTCAAGGAAGGAAGAGAAGGCAAGAATGTTGCACAGGGAGCAAGATTAGTGTATATAAACACTACTCCCTCCGTTTCAGGTTACAAGATGTTTTTTCTTTGATCAAAGTCAAACTGCTTTAAGTTCAACTAAATTTACAGAAAAAAATAGTAATATTTTTGACCCAAGATAAATTTATTATAAAAGTATATTTAATTATTAATTTAATAAAACTAATTTGGTAATGTAAATATTACTATATTTGTCAAGAAACTTAGTCAAACTTAAAACAGTTTGACTTTGACCAAAGTCAAAACATCTTATAATCTGAAACGGATGGAGTATTCTTTTAACATCTTGCTATTTTTTTTAAAAAAAAATTATTTGTTTATACTATGTGTTTGCATTGGCAACTATTGAGTGGCATTTTTCTGTTTCTTGGACCTATTGTGATAGCTCAGTTGATCCTTCCATCTAATGGTATGTACAGTGGTTTGATGTCCGTTGTATGGGAATTATATGAAGTCACTACAGAAGTACAAATTACTAATAGACAACTTATTGTTCTTTTGTTCATATTGTCCATACCATCATCCAAACATGATGGGAGAAGTAATCTAGCTAAACCATTGTTGTCCAGTGACTCAAAGTGCTTTCTTTCGGTAAGATGCTTTGGAATTTCTTTTTCTTTTCTTACACTCCTACAATCATGGGAAGTTTCTACATACCTTTTGTTCCTGATACTTTGGCATTGCAAATCCCTTTCTTTGAGAAAATTTTACCTGCATGTCCAAGTACTGAGTTTTCTATTGATGAGGGTAGATGTGATGAAACAAAATTCTTTGAAATAAGTTGCCAACATTTTTCATTTTTCAGAAGTGCAATTCCAATCTAAACATAATTTGGTGTAGTTGACCAAACATAATTTTGTTTATACAGGGATTTTGGATACAAACATGGTTATTAAAATCGTGGGCATGACAAAGAAGAATCGCATACTCCAAGGATCGATGCATAGTCATCCAGATTGATGCATTTGTTCAAGTTGATCGACCTGAATACCTAGCATATCTCTTATAGGGGAATCAGTGATACGAGGTCGCGATGAAAACAATATTGAAGTACAAATGTTTTAATATCAATGTGCAAATGCCGTATTCTTGCTGAAATGCTCGAAAAACTCCAACTTCCTTTCCCCATATTTCAGTTGATGCCCTGTCTTGGTTGAGAAGCATGACTCAAGTAGGAAATGAAGAAATGAACCAAGAAAGATGAGCTAGTCGATAATTATATGGTCTTTCTATGTTAATTAAATTGAAGGATGCAACAGAATTGAAAAAGAAACACTATATTGAAGGTTTTTAGGAGGAATATGGAGTCATGGACTACTCTGAAAGTGCAAATGAATCAAATGTGTGTTTCTCAATCAGGAAGCATATCTTGCAAGTGCAGGAGATTGTAGAGTCTCATTGCAAAATGAATTGCGTCAACTATATATACATGTTCACCTCTCATTCTCCTGCCACATGGAACATATGGTACGGGAGTAGAACATAAAATTTGTTAAGAAAAGGAAAAAAAAACATTGAAATAAATAGTATACAATATTTATATACAAGTACCGAGTAGATATAGCCACAGTTTTGATATTAAGCTAGGAGGTTCCAGCTCTTTTTTTAGTGTACTATTAACATTGATCATTCGTATCTTCTCCATTGTGACATTGGCTTAAGCACATATTTACCTTTTTCTATTACAATTTTTGGTTGAATGTAGGTAGGAGGAGGCGAGGAGCTAAGGAGGTGAAGGAGGGTGCATGAGAGAGAGTGCTCTGTACACATCTTTTCGTTTGTTTTCAACAATGAGGTCAGCAATACCTAGAATTGCACTTTAATTAAATCACCTAATTTTTGGCTGGGGATCATCGCATAATTGACCTTACATTGAAAGACTAGCATATATTTTCTCCATAAAGAGTAAGATCAGCTAGCTAGCCCTCCCAACTTGTTTATTTTAATAACCCATCAGTGAGGTAGGTTTTTCTTTTTTTCGAAAACACGCAAGAGAGTTACTCCCTTCATCCCAAAATAAGCCAACCTCGTATTATGATGAAACACATACTAGTATGACATTGGTTTATTTTGAGACGGAGAGAGTATGCATCATAATACAAGAAAAAAGATGTCCAAACACACACAAAAACATCAACAAGTACGGGAGGTAGGCTTATTATTCAGACAAATTTAATTGTTTAGAAAAAAAGGAGATCATTTTAAACAAAGAATGGTTGCACATTTGCAAGGTCCACTAATATTCTTGCCATTACCTTGAGTAGAATAGTGTGCTATTGCACCCAAATATCACTTTAATTAAATGGCTCATGTAGGTCCAAAGCATATGAAGGGAAAAAAATTAAAGCAAATGTGGATGATACGTAGACTTGAAAGAGACATTTTGATGACTCGTGGAACCACATATAACACAACAATTGGAAGCCAATGATATAAGGTTGTAGACTGCAAATAGAACTTTGTTAGAAGTGTTGTGTGAAGTATAAAAAAACTTAGTTATTTGTACAAAACGACATCTATTTACCTATTGTGCACGCAGATGTGCAATTTACTGTACCAAATATTCAGTAAGTAAGCTAGTGTTCTTTCTGAGTTGGCATCAACTTTACCATATACACTTATATAGTGGCTAAAAGTAATTATTGTTAATGTTAATTCTCTCTTCTCTCATAAACCAACACCATCCCAAGTATTTCTAGTTTTTTGATGGCTTATTTAAGGTGCAAGTTGGATAACAATGTATCTTTTTTTCTGGTGAAGTCACATGATTTTATTGTCTTTAGCTTTCAGAAGTTGTCTCAAAATGCAAGCAAATGCACCTAATTAAGCATAAAGCAAATCCACCATGCAGGCTTGCACATCATCTTTATCATTTTTCTATGCAAATTTCCTATAGCAACGCGCAGGGGTTTTCGTCTAGTTTTCCTTTTCCCCAAGGCCTAAGGAGTTAGCCATATCTTTTTTTTTTTTTTAATCTATCATCTGCCATTGTCTCTGATGATTAGGCATCTCAAACCTGAATGCTGTGCCGGTTGCTATCAGCAAAGATTATTCCAGTTGCCTAACAAAGTAGAAAGTAAGCTTAGCTCCAAATATACTCCTTGCTAGGTAGAGTACTGAACCCAAGCTAGCTTATCTATGGGCAATTGTTGTGGCAAGGATGCCCCAACTGATCAGTCCAAACACAAAACTTCTCCAAATCATCGTCTTCCAGGGCCAGATCCACCGAAGTTCATGGATGGTCCACCTCCTCCAACTACAGCCGTGCGAGACTCCATGAAAGGGCCATCTCCATCCCCAGTGGCGCGAGACTCCATGAAAGGGAAGGGAGGAGGTTTACAAGAGCAAGAGGAGGGAGAAGAGCGAGGAGTCCGGCCGAGGAAAGAAGAGGATCTGTGTGCTCCTCCTCTACCTGCAAATTCACCTCATCACTATCCTCCTCACCAATCTCATCATCCATTGGAGCAACCAAAGGGAAGAGATGACTTGGGTGCTTCTCTTCCTTCTTCATTGGAGGAGCCAAGGGGAAGAGTTCTACGCAAGAAAGAAGATGACATGGGTGCTTCTCCGCCTACAAAGATTCATCATCAATCTCTTCCTCCTCCGTACGAGCAACCAAGGGGAAGAGTTCTACACAAGAAAGAAGATGACCTGAATGCTTCTCTTCCTGCAAAGGTTCTTCATCAATCTGCTCCTCCATTGGAGCAACCAAGGGGAGTTCTACACAAGAAAGAAGAGGGTTTGCATGCTTCTTCTCTGCCTGCAAAAAAGCCTCATCACTCTGTTCCTCCATTGGAGCAGCCAAAGGGAAGAGGTCTACGCGAGAAAGATGACGACTTGGATGCTTCTCTGCCTGCAAAGATTCTTCATCAATCTCTTCCTCCTCCATCAGAGCAACCAACAAGGAGAGGAGTTTTACACAAGAAAGAAGAGGGCTTGCATGCTTCTTCTCCGCTTGCAAAGATGCCTTACCACTCTCTTCTTCCTCAAACGGAACAAGCGCAAGGAAGGATATCAGAAGAGATCTTGCACGTTCCTCTCCCAGCTGCAATGCCTCGTAACTTCTCTCCAGAACAACAAAAAGAAAGACAAAGGATTTCATCGCGATCAAAGATATCCCACACTCCGGCTCCACCACCGCGGGAACACCGAGATGAAGGTGGCTCGCACAAACTTCTCCCTACAAAGATGTCTGATTCTTTGTTTCCCTCACAGAAGGAAGAGAGGGCAAAAATGTTGCACAGGGAGCAAGATTATCGTATATAAACATTCTTCTTTTAACATCTTGCTATTTTATTTAATCTTTTATTTGTTTATACAATGTGCCTACTAGTTGCATTGACAGCTATAGAGTGACGTTTTTATGTTCCCTATTGTGATTGTACATGGTTTGAGGGTGTGATTTTCTTGCTAGAATGGCTCACTTGAGCCTTCCATCTAAGGGCATGTACAGTGGTGTGATGTCAGTTGTCAGAGAGATTTACCCTATTTATTAGGAGATAATGTAATAGATATCATTATATCATTAATAATATTGTGCTGACCATTTATCAAGTCATATTAATGATTATATGAAGTTACTACACATAACTACTTATTGTTCTCTTGTTCATGTTCTGCATGCCATTATCTAAATATGATCTGAAAAGTATGCAGAGAGAAAACATCTAAACCATTGTTATCCAGTGACTCAAAGTTGTTTTCTCTTCAGTAGGATGCTTTGGAATTTCTATTGTATTTCTCTGTTCTTTTTTCATACCTACAATCATGGGTAGTTTCTACATATCTTCTGCTCCTGATACTTTGTCCTTGCAAATCCAATTTTTTAGAGAAATTATACCTCCATATCGATGTAACAAATTTTCTATTGATGAGGGTAAATGCTAAAAAAAAAAGTCAAGAAAATGAGTTGCCAACATTTTCCATTGTTCAGAAGCACAATTCCTATCTAAGCATAATTTGGTGGGGTGGCACCAAACATTTATTTATACAGGGTTAGTTTTAGGATACCAAAGTTATTTAAATTGTTTGCATAACAAAGAAGAATCTGATCCTCCAAGGATGTGTAGTCATCCAGATTGATGTATCTGTTCAAGTCTGAATACCTAACATAGCTCTAGGGGAATCGATGATGCGAGGTCATGATAAAAACTACACGTTTTGGATAAGGGTGAGGTCAAACTTTAAAATCTTTGACTATGAATAATTTCTAAAATATTTGTCTTAAAATATGAAGACCATATGAATAGATTAGTCTTAAAAAAACTTCAATAAAGTTATATATTCTTTGATATTTCTATATATATTATTATAAAAATAGTGGTGAAAGTTGTTTTGTGGAGACCGTGCCCTTGTCCAAAACAACAAATATTATCAACCCAGAGGGAGTAGATTGAAATAAAAGTTATTTTAGTTTCAATATGTGCATGCTGCATTCTTGTGGAACTGCTTGAAAATTCCAATTTCCTTTCCCCATACTTCAGTTGATATGCCTTGTCTTGGCTTAGAAACATGACAAGAGTGGAGGCAAATACATCAAACAGTGATGGTGGAGCTGCTCCACACACTTATTATGTATGGCCTTGCAAACTACCCATACTGGACTTGAAAAATGAATGAAGAAAAATAGGCTAGCTAGTTGATAATTTTAGAGAGGTACTTGAACTTCTTTGTATGTTAATTAAACCGAAGGATGTAAAAGAATTGTAAAATACTATATTGAAGGTTTTCAGAGAGAACATGAAGTCATGGACTATTCCGAAACTACAAAAGAAATAAGTTTATTTCTCAATTAGAAAGCATATCTTGCAATTGCAGGAGATCGTAGAGTCCCATTGCAAAATGAATTGCATCCACTATATATATTCACCTCTCTTTCTCCTGCCACAAGAAAAATAAGGCACGTGAGTACACATTGTGTAAGAGCCTAAAATGGTTGTTAAGAAATGGTAAGAAAATTGGAATAAATACTATAAAGGGATGATATATAAGTACCGAGTAGATATAGCCGGGGAGTTTTCATATTCCACTAGGAAGTGCCAGTTCAATGCTTAACTTTATTTTTTTCTCGAGTGTAACTGTATAGTGAGAGTTATATTAACAACGATCATTCATATCTTCTCCATTGCGATATTAGCTTCATATCCTGTTTCCTCTAGTAAGCACAAATAAGCAAAAGTGGAGATAAACAATTCAGATTATGAGGAGAACTGGAGATGAAAGAGAAAACAAAATGGACAAACTTGTAGAATCTTGTACCTGGAAGTTCGAGGGTATATTCAATATTTGTATCAAAGGAGAAGGGGTGTTTTGTGTAGGATATATACCATCTCCTGCCATTTTCACTAGCAAACCCCTTAACATGCATGATATTACTGATCTTTCCCCACTCCGACCAAGACTCTTTCTTGACCATCAATTTAAGCAGCTTTAAGCTACAAGCAATCTCCAACTGTTCCAATTTTGTATGTTGCAGGTATGCCGGGAGATTTTCCATCTCACTAATCCCCAATTGAATGCTCCGAAGTGATTTCACATTATTAAATACCATCAGTTTTGGGCACCCGACAACAGTTAGATTCTGCATGTTGGGAAGATTGGCTATCCTCTCTAGATCAGGGTTGTCATAAGCATCAAGCTTAATAACTGAACTGAAATTCTCAAGACAATGTAGGTGCTGAACATTAGCTATGGATAACCTTCTAAGTGCCTTTGCCTGGTAGGTAAAGACCAGGAGGAAGATAGTGCAACTTACAGTTTCTGATATTAAGAACACTTAAAACAGGCATGGCTTCCACATGTTTCTCCCATGTCCACTCCTTCCATTCTATCATTCCTTGAAAACATAACTCATGTAACTTGGGAAAAAATACAGCATGACTGGGATTCCTGTTGTCAGTTTTCCTCTGTCCTCCTTGGACGAAAAAATCATATCCAACTTGCTCAATCTGTGGTGCACGATTAATTACTAGGCAATCCAAATCTTGGAGCTGACCTAAACCTGAAGGAAGATGTGCACAGTTAGCCATGTCCTGTAGGTCCAACCGTCTCGTATTTTTAAGGAATTTTGCTGGCATCATTATCCAACTCGGGAGCTTGTCGCCAAAATATCCTCCGATAGTTAGCTCCTCCAAGCAGAGTGGAGGGCAAAGCTTGTCAAAGACATCTACAATTTGTTCCTGATCAGCCATGGCAATAGATTCTTTGACCCTACCACTGACTGTCACTCCACTTGTGCACCATAATTCAAGGCATATGAGATTTTCCTTGGTTTTAAGCTTAGCTAGTGTTGCCATAGAGTTGTAAGGTACATTCTCTAGACCAATCAATTTAAGCTTCCTGAGTTTTGAAAGAGGCCCTAACTCTTCCAAACTACATCTATATTCTCCAGTGTTTTCAATAATAATGTGGACAGGAAACCCCCAAAGCATCTCCAAATTTTCTAATCTTCTAAAGCCCCTCGGAATAGCATTAATCTTTGTTTCATCAATACTGAGGTGCCTTAACTTTGGTAGCTCTGTAATACTGCTAGGAAGTTCTGCTAAACTGTGACATCCCCGAAGACCGATGTGCTCTAAAAATTTCATCTTACCAATGTTCTGGGGCAGTGCAGATATGTTTGTGTACCCTAGTTCCAAGTATCTCAAGTGTTTGAGGTGACACAATGAGCCAATCAATGTAGCACATCGTGCATCTCTTATGTGTATTGTCCGTAGAAAAGGAAGGTTACTTAAGGAATTACCAGGCTTAAACTTGATATTTCCAAATAATAACAATGTTCTTAGTGAGTGCTGTTTTTGCAAATTACTCCACTCTATTTCATTTGCTGATATAGATAGCCGGAAAAAATTTGATAATATGAGGTTTGTCATATTTTCTGTGTCCCCAACCACTAAAGCTTCATCTCTAGCAACATACTGAGCAAAGGAGCGGACAACATCATGCATGAGACAGTATTCTTGATTATAGTAGTCATCGTGAGGCTCTAAAAGATTTCTCATAATTAATTCCTTGTAGTAATCCATTCCTAATTGTGTTGAATTTCCATCATTTCCAAGAAATCCTTCAGCAGTCCACATGGCAACAACCTTATCTGGACCAATAATTTCATCTTTAGGAAAAAGTGAGTAATATACAAAGCACTGCTTCAAATTAGGAACCAGGTCTTCATAGCTCAAATATATTGCCTTATTTAGTTCATCAGGCAGTCCAATTTTTGACCATACCTGATTGCCTAGAACCTTTTCCCAATCATTTTCAGTTTTTTTTCTCTTGCACAATACTCCTCCTACTACTTTGATTGCGAGCGGTAAGCCATCACATTTTTCTACAATCTTCATCCCACTTTCTTTGAGTCTTTTAGTCTCAGGTTCACTCAAGTCTAACTGCGAATTTAAACATATAATATTAACAAAACAACATCCATAGCTGATCTTTTGTTCTTATATACGAAGTTTAGAATTAAAGTAAAATCAAATGTTCTGGTGGTATAATACATGGAAACACATTCAAGTTATGTTGTCACCATGAATGGATCAACTTATTCAGAGTATGATAAAAAAAATTCAACAGTTATCCCAATATGTGAAAAATATAGTTCAGGCATTAGTTGGAAAAAAAACAAAATTTTCTTGTTTGACATTAAACGGCACATATGAATTATAGCAGTTGGAATTTATTGTAAGAGAGACTTCATACCCAGAAATATTATGTATTAAAGAAATATATTTCTGATGAACATATATAGTGTTGCTAGTAACCAAAATTTGGCAATTATTGATAGGAAATTAGCTCGGAGTGCATCAGGCATTCAGGCTATGTTTTAAACAAATCGAGGAGAAAAGGAGTAAATATATAATGCTAGGAAGGGTTTGTTGTTTGATGATTTACCTGTTCCTTGAGCATGGCCCATGCATCTTGAGGTCCCAATTTGCTGACATGGTGCAAGTGCACAGCATTCATCTCTCGAGCAACTCCTTCATTTCTCGTGGTGATCAGAACTCGAGATCCACGAGCACCTGCTTTAATGGTTGGAACTCTAAGCACCTTCTCCCATGGCTTTTGATTCCATATGTCATCCATCACCAGCAAGAACTTCTTCGCTGTCAGGGCACTAACTAAAATTGGCTCAAGCAGGGACTTCTCTTGAGCGCCACAGTGGTCACCACCGGCAGCAACTATGGCAGTTCTGAGCAGATCAACTTCATTAAAGTCCTGAGTGACGCTCAACCATATCTTCGTGTTAAATGAGTCTTCGACCGCTTGATCACTGTAGATCTTTTTGGCAAGGGTAGTCTTGCCAATCCCTCCGATACCTAGGATAGCAACAACAGTAACGTTGTTGCTTTCAGCGTCACTGTTAGCAACTGCATGAACATTATTGCTTTCACCACCGCTGGTCTTCTCCTCTTTTGTGAGCACCTCTACTAGCATCCTTGTATCTTGCTCGAGCTTCTTTCCAACAGCGTCTCTAGGAACAAGCCCTGGTGCCGTCTTGTCAATGACCTTGTGCTTGCCATTTCCATCGGCGAGGTTGGTGATGAAGTTTAGTTGAGCAGCTTGCTTGCATAAATCATCCATCTTCTGGTTAACTGACTTGATTTGGCTTCCTATCCTGTGGGCAAAAAGAGGATCCTGCAAGCAAAGCAGCAAGGAGTGGAAGCAGCCAGAAGAGGTGTCCATGGATATGCGCCGCTCCTCAGCCTTGATCTGAACAAGGTCAGCGATGTCAGACGCTTCATACATTGCACCCTTCAGCTTCCTGACCCAGTCTTGTGCATAGCTGCTGGTGATGTGCTTCTTCTCTGCGTCTTGTAGGAATTTCTTGAGGCTGTTCAGGGTGTCATACAGCTTTCTGATCTCATCAGAGACACCGAGCATCAAACTTGCCTCCTCTTTCATCGTCTCAATGAGTATGTCACCAAGGCTGGATGCAAATGCATCCAAGATCATCGCCATGTTTGTTTTGCTTGGATCTAGCTTACAGTCTGAGTCTAGTAAGGGTTGTGAAGTGGGATCGATTGCTTGGTAACTAGTCTCGGACCAGACAATTTATGCATGTATTGTGGCTAGTTAATATGCTTTAAGACTCTAAGAGTGAAGCACAAGCAGCATCCGCTAGAAGCAATGTCTTTCTTGAGATAGGAGAAAAATCAGGTGCCTGACTTGCCTCCCCAGTCATCACTTGGAGTCCAAGAATATGTGCTACTGCATTTCCTCAATTTGGCAAGATTTGGTACAGGTATTCCATGCACCAAGACTCACAAGGAAGGTATCAATTTCAAGACCAGGAGAGAAAAGGATTGAGTAAGTGGAAATCGAGGAGAAAACAAACATTAGCTACATTATCCTTAATAAACAGAGAATTATTAGCTAGTATTTTGTTTAATCTTTTCTAGAATCTCAACATAAATGTAACCAAACGGTCGTTCAACTGATAGTGTTTTCCCATGAGTACAATTTAGTTACAACCATCCCTCTCAAGTTTCTTCTATCAGCAAAGATATGCGAAATTTTGTCTAGATTTAACCAATCTCCAGTTCATTTATTCCATTATATATGTATCAAAAATTCATTTAGCAAAATGCAAAGTACACTATAATATACAAATTACAACAAGAAGTGAATACTACTAGTAATCAAGCATTTCATCTAAGTCCAGACCAGAGAGCAGGTGCGGTACCAGAGAGATCCTGATGAGGACGAGAGCTGGCTGCGCCGGTGCAGGTCGATGGTCGCTGACTCCGAAGCTGACCAGGCGTCGTCATTGCAACAGGCGGCGGCGGCGCTGGAGACGGGAGCGCCATGGGGCGGCGAGACGGGGAGCGGGAGTGGGGGCGAGGCGAGCATTGGGCGGCGGAGCTGGCGCATCGCGGTAACATCGTAGGTGGGGTAGGGAGGGGCGGGCCCGCCGCCATCGCCGGCAATGCGAGGATGGGAGGGGTCGCCGACGGCGAGGTCGCGGCGGCGGCGGGCAGGAAGAGTGGGAACGGGTGGATGGGCCAAGAGAAGTTGGCCCACGAAATAAGTTTTTTTTTCCTTTTTTTAGGGGAGGGGAGAATTATGTTTTGTTTTGGATTACTTTTTAACTAATGTTTTTACTTTGGATAGGTTATTTTTACCTTTGTGGTACTTTGGATCATCCTTAACTTTTTTATCCATTTACATTGAACTTGTCATATGCAAAAAATAAAAAACAAAGTTTTACACATAGATGTGAGAGTTCATTAATAAGTAAGAACCCTACTCGAGATCGTTATATACTTGAGAAGAGAGTCGGAATGATCCAAAGTGGGAATGAAGTTAAGATTTACATGATCCAAAATAAAAACATTGGTTAAAAGATGGTCTAAAATAAAACATTGGTAATAAAATGTGGCTCAAAATAAAATTTACTCAATTATTTATGACGAGGAGTTTGGGAAAATTTACAAAAAAATTGGTTCTTTTGAAGAGATTATGAGATGGAAGAATTGGACTATTTGGTGATCTCAAAAGAGGAGGTTCCAAACACAACAAACAAAAAGTGGCGTGACTAGGAATGGGTGCCCAACCTGAGCCAAAACGTTGGACGATTTTTCGTGCCATGTGGTACTCCACTTTTAATCACTTGGTAAAATTTGTTTCAAACATATGCAATATTCAAAATATGTGCAACATCCAAGAATACTGATTGCAAATCAAAAACACATTGTAACCAATGCGTGCAAGATTCAAGAAAACAAATTGCAACATCAGAAAACATTGTGTGCAACATCCTCTGTGGCATGCTTGGTGACGGCGATGACACCATGAACTCTGCCGCCTTCATGTATCCAGCGAGCTCTAGCACCAACTTTCACCCTCTAGTACATCCTATCCTCCTCATTGTCATTGCTCCCCACCAACCTCACCCTTCGCCGGTTGCTTCTTCATCTCCTCTTCCTCTCATGGAAGCGGTGAGGAAATGGTGACGGAGACGGCAATCGCGGGAAACGAGAGGAGGCGGCCACGGGCAGGAGTGCAACGTGGGTGCCTTTTCTTTTGTTTGATACAAAAGACATGCATTTATGAGATAGAAGTGTCTATGAATCAAAACCATAGTTTCGCTCTAAAACAGATCAACACATCATTAACATTTACCAAGAAAGCCGGGTAAGCAGGATTAGTGCTTACCCATATGTGTGGCAGGTGTGTGCGTGGGTAGGGTGCGTGAACATGTTTGAAGCCCATGTGTGCCTCAGCCGGACGGAGTCTGAGGCTACTCCGACCCATGTGTTTTAGCCCATCATGACACGTTTTGAAAAGTGTGAACATGATTACCGTGATGCTCCAGTTTCACATGCTGTTTTTTATGTATATGGCGTGAATGTATTTTGTTCCGCCAAGTGTGATTTCATCCTTCTCTTTTCTTCTTTTTTTTTTCTCAAAAACACATCACGCCTGCATTTCATTCCATTTAGAGAGGGGGGGTATGTACAAAGGAAAAAGGGAAACAACCCCTCCTCTTCCCACAACCAAGACACTCCCCAATACAACCTCCCTACCACCCTTAGATAATCATGGTCAACCTCTCTAAGCAACTTTTGGAACGCATGCGCCCCAACTAAACACCACAAGCTAAGCATGCGCCCCAACTAAACACCACAAGCTAATCTGATTTGACTCTGCTTGCAAAACCACCAAAATGGTAGGGTAGCTAGGGGTGGAAACGAACGACGCGC
>CM020185.1:685467-743626 GCA_009805545.1 Oryza longistaminata | reverse complement strand
CTAACACCGTCGCTGCGCCGCCTCGTCCGCCGGGCCCGCCGCCAGCGACCTTGGCGCCGCGCGCGCCGCGCGCGCCTACGCCGTCGCTGCAGCTGCTCGCCGGCGCCGCGCCGCGGCCTAAGACAGCCTTCTCCGCGCCCCCTCCTCTGCGCTCCTCACTCCAGGAGCTCTAGACTCTCCATGAGGCGTCGCGCTATATTCGCGTATCCCCGTATCTATGTTTTTGGGAAGATGGTGTATCCCGGTATCGCCGTATCGCGTATCCGTATCCGTATCAGCGTATCGGGGTAACGTAGGTGACTAGCGCAGGAACAGAATGGAGAGGTACCAACGAGGAAGCTGAGAGAACAGAATGGAGAGGTACCAGCGAGGAAGCTGAGAGGATGAACCGGTGTAGCTCTGGCCGTCCCGTAGGTGGGATTATATAGTGCGAGAGGGTGTAGTGTTCAAGAGTAATTAAATCGAAATCAATCCAATTTAATTATGTAATTAACAGTGAAATCAATCCGGATTAGCCGAATTAATGTCGATTCAATTCTCGTCCATTACAAAATAAAGAGAGAGGCATTACGGAATCGATTAGCCGAATTAATGTCAATTTAATTCTCGTCCGTTACAAAATAAAGAGAGAGAGGAGCAGTAGCCGCTCGCGCAGCCTCGCCTCGCCTCGGCGCGCGTACTCCTACCATCACCTCAACTGGTCAACAAGTGCTCTCTAAGAGCAGGTACAATAGCAGGCTATAAGCCAGCTATAAACATATTTTAAGGAGATAAATAAGGAGAGAGAAGAGCAGCGGGCTACAGATTTATAGCCAGCTGTAGCACGGACTCCAAGACGCAGTGTGTGTATGACAGGTGGGACCAGGTATTAATAGTGTAGTATGTAACTATTGTATAGATGAGCTATTAGGTTAATTGTAAGTTCAAGTTAGGTAAAAAAAACATAACTCGATCTGAAAATGCCTGGGGCACCTTAATTTAATCTGAATCCAATCAATTTCTTCCCTGTTAGCAGATAATAATAATTCTAGTCTATAATCTGTACAATTTAATTTCTGTGATAATAAAGAATTAATTAATCAAATGAGAATGTGTAATCCTTTTGTAAGAGCCGAAAGCTTAAGCAATCTCTTCGTGATAAAGCCAATGATTACAATTCTTCGTTCTATCGAATCTAGGATTAGTGAGAGCCACGCAAAACTATCGAGTCAAATAATATGAAGACTTGACTGGGAAATGGAGTCAGTTCTTTTTTTATCTGTCCGGCTACCTGGAGCATAAACCTAACAAAAGAGATCGACTAAAAGAAGAACAACTTGTTTTTTTTTTCCTTAGCATCTTAATCGCATAAGCCGCCCCCTATAAATGAGTTAGGCCCAATTTATTCTCAATAAATTTCATAGGCCCACAATTAATGTTATGAGGGATTAATACCACCTTGGAAACTTAAAATCTCATCTTAAATAGGAAGCTATTAGAGCAAGTTTAATAGTATAGCCAACCAGGATAAAATCGATAGACGTTAATTAATCAATGAACGCATGACAAAACCCTGCATTATAATATATTGAGCCGAGCAAT
Source organism: Oryza longistaminata (assembly GCA_009805545.1). Lineage (NCBI taxonomy): Eukaryota > Viridiplantae > Streptophyta > Magnoliopsida > Poales > Poaceae > Oryza > Oryza longistaminata. The sequence goes on along the minus strand of CM020185.1, from coordinate 742,045 downwards.
CCGAGCAAAATTAAACCTTTGTTCTCTCCGAGAAACTGAACCTGCATTATAATATATTAAACCTTTGTTCTCTCCGAGAAACTGTAACCTTCAGTGCGTTAAACCGTCGAAACACAGTCATTTTTTAGACTTAATTTACAATGAGGAATCCCTTTTAATCTTTTGTTCTTTGTTTTGATATTCTTACTCCACTATATAGCACTTTGAATATGAACATATTCTTCAGATTAATATATATTAATTGTCCAGGAGTACACACACAACATAGATATATCTAGAGAGAGAGATGGAGTGAGAGAAAGCAGCAGAAGAGTAGCAGCGGGTAGCCATGGGAAACACAGCCTGCAGCACATTCTGCTTATGCGTCTCCTGCGATTTTGGGCTGAATTGCTGCACGGGGCCGCGGCGGCAGCCGGCGGCCAACCGTTACGCACAGCCTCCACCGACGGCGGCGGCGACGATGGCGGCGACCAAGTATGCAGATCCGAGCGCCGCCGCCAAGGCAAGTAGCTAGATATATAGCTAGCTGAAGCTGACCACACATGATGCATAGTCGATGAGTAGACATGATCTATCTCCATTCTGATCCATATATTCTCCTTTATATAGTGAAATAAGCTAGCTAGCTATAGGCAACTCTCAATACGATGTATCTCTTCTTTACCTATGCACTTCTCTTACCTATGTGATTATTATGTATGTATTCTATATCAGGTACTCCCTCTATTTTAAATTATAAGTCGTTTTAATTTTGGTTAAAGTTAAACTATTTTAAGTTAGATAAATATAATAATGTTTACAACATTAAATTGGTTTCATTAAATCGATAATTGAATATATTTTTATAATATATTTGTCTTGGGTTGAAAATGTTACTACTTTTTTCAACAAACTTGGTTAAACTTGAAACAGTTTGACTTTAACCAAAATTAAAACGGCTTATAATTTGAAACGGAGGAGGTTATCTTAATTATTTGTGATGTGCAACATGTGGCAAAGCCTTAATCGAGTCTTGCTAATGCCTCTTCTTGTAATGTGAAAATTCCTATCAAACACATATCAGGATGTCCATACTGAAACATAACCTGAGCCCTTCCGCCGAGATGGAAAAGTCAAATCAACCAAGTCGTCTATTTTTTTCATTTCATAATTACCATTTTTTTTTTTGTAAATTGTGTTATTCATTGAAGGTACTCTAGGGTTTAAACTTTAAACCTGTTAGTATTATTTATTTTCACCAAGTGTTATAATAAAGATAAAAAAAAGCGCTAATATGTATGCAATACATTTTTCTCTCAATATTACAAAGTTGTTCTTCACTTTCCGCCTTTGCACAACGTACACACAACCAATAATATCAAATACAATACATATATAGTAAGGATGTATTAGGGTGTAAGGATTGGGGGTTGCCAGTGGGCGTGTATGCGCCGCTGGCGCACGTTTCTTTGGATCAGCTAGTTAGACTAATCTATTAGTCTTAGAGATAATAACGGTAGTAGATAAGACTTTCTTTTTTTCCGCGAGATTTTTTTAACTAACAAATTGAAAAAAAAATCTATATATGAAGTCAAAATTTCAAAATTTGAATCAAGATTTGAAAACTTGCAACTCAAAATTTGAATTTTTTAAGTCAAAATTTCAAAACTTTCAACTTTTCATCTCAAATTTTAAAAAATTTCAACTTAACTTTATAAACTTTTGACCCTGATTTGAAAACTTTCAACTCAGATTAGAAAACTTTCAACTTGAGTTTGAAAATTTTCATCTCAGATTTGAAAACTTTCAACTCGAGATTTTAAAACTTTCAAGTCCAAATTTGAAAATTTTTAAGTTAAGATTTAAAAATTTTCAAGTCATGATTTAAAAAGTTTTAACACAAAATATTTGACACATGTGCTATTTTTTTTAAAAAATGATCAGAAAAAAGAGAAAAAAGAAAAAAAATCACGAAAGAAAGGGAAAAAACGCACGGAACAAAATCGCTAAAAAATAAGAGAAGCGTGGCGCGGTGGAGGGCGCGCGCACCAATTAGCAATTCTCGTAAGGATGCAAGCAAGACGGGATTGAGGGCTTTCAGGCCCACTGAGCCACAAATGATGCTATATTTTGTATCAATTTTTATAATAGTGGGTAGAAAATGAGCTAGCATGCGGACGCTAATGCAAGATAGAAGGTTACCCATTTGTGTCCCTATCAGGGCCAATGCAACCCCTTAATTGGCTCCTTTAAGCAGCAAATTAAATAAGAATGAGACACTGCTAATCGACGTAAAGACTTTTTCTAGTTCGCTATCCATAGTTTGAGAAAAGACCTTGATGATCAACATCTTAGCTTTGTTCGGTTAATCCCTCTTTTAAGGGGTTTCAAAGGGAATGAAAGGGGATTTATTCCACACCTATATATTGAGGTGTGGAATTAATCCTCTTTTAAGCCAGGTTGGATAGTAAAGGTGAGAACCCTCCCTCCCGACACGCAAAACGAAGAAATGGATTAGCGCATGATAATTAAATAATAGCTAAAACTATTAAAAATGGATCAATATAATTTTTAAATTATTTTTCTAAAAAAATACCGTTTTACAAAGTGTGCGCGCCAAAAATGAGAAATAAAAGGTGGGAAAGTGTTCAAAAGAACACAGTCTTGATCCCCTCCAAGATTAGCCGAACAAGTCCTAAGTGTGTGTAGCTTTCAGTTGTAAATTCATATTGATACTATTGTTGATATGCAACAAATGCTTAATTTCAGTTACTACAAATGCGTATGAGATGACTCTGCTCTGAGCTCATTTTAAACAATAATTTGTGCTTTCCCAGAAAAACAATTATCGTACTTTGACACGGTTCTATTTGGATTATTTTGAGGAGTACACGAGAAGTTCTACCTTGTTGGTTTTGACTCTATGTATCGATGTAATTAGCATTCGGAATGCACTTTTTCATATCACAAAATGGCATATCCAAATGGATTAAGTTAAGCCAATTAATACAATATGAGTGAATTTCAGAAAACCCCATGTTTTGAGGCCAATGTAACACATAATCACATGTTCTATTTATTTTCTCATATAACCCAGTGCATTCAATCCAATTAACACAGTACCATAGGTTTAAGTGTGGGAAAGTGTTACAATGGCAAGTGACATGGCAGACCTACTCCACATCAGCTGGCCCCACCTGCCAGATCAATGCGTGGGCTATTTAGGGCGGGATCATGCGGAAGAACAGAACTGCACGTTCCCTGTTGCCACGCACACACGGCCGGCGACGGCATTCCCCAACCATCTCTCGCATGATGGCCTCCGGTGATGATCGTGCTATTGACCTAGCTAGAGGAAGAGTAGAGGAAGAGAACTCGTTGGCTACCAAGATTAGGGAGATGGATAGAATCAACAATATTCCTAGCAGTTAACATCCATCCATTTTCTTAAGATGATCATCTGAATCGACTCCAAAGTATGCTGGTTGGTGATTCGCAAGGACACACTGCTTCATAGTTGATGAGGAATTAAATCTAGCCTTTTGATCATGTTTGTCTTGTCAAGAAATTAGGGCTAATAAAATGTGAAGAACATGTGAAGAACTCAGGTTTTATATACCATTCTCTGGCATACAGGTGCATTCTCACAAAGCGACCATCCTATTTTTCCCAAGCAGTCACTTAAGCAAGAACGATCAACAGTACAAGTATCATAACATTGGACACCAACAAAATTTGTTGTTTTATCTGTAGTGATAGCGCCATCCTTTCAAATTGATCGCTCCTTTTCGTCTCCACTCTCCAGAGCCTGCAACATGGTGATGTCCTTGTTCCTCTCTCCGTCAGCTATCATCCCCTAGTAAAATTTTTCACCCTGTCACATTGAATATTTGGATATATATGTAAAGTATTAAATATAAAAAAATAACTAATTACACATATTACGTGTAAATTGCGAAACGGATCTTTTAAGCCTAATTGCTCAATGATTGGACAATGTGATACTATAGTAAATATTTGCTAATAACGGATTAATTAGGCTTAATAAATTCATCTCACGGCTTACAGGCGAATTCTATAATTTGTTTTGTTATTAGACTACGTTTAATATCTTAAATGTATGTCTGTAAATCCGATGTGACACTTTTTACCTCTGGATCTAAACACAGTCTTAGTCCAAGAATTTCTTCTCAGTACACTCTCTTTCTACTGGTTTTCTTTCTTTTCCTTTTTGTTTCCTTCTTTTGTATCTTTCTTTTTTTCTTTTGTGTTTTTCAGAGCTCCTTTTTTGTGATGAAGCTGTGTGTGTGTTTGTGTGGTCGGTGTCTTTCATCTTTTTTCTGTGTGTGGATGTGGAGTCCAGTTTCTCCCTTGGTTGCAGGCACGCGTTTGATCTGTCTGTTCGTTCGTTCGTGGTGCTTCTGATTTCTCGTCAGAATTTGCAAAAAAGATGCATCTCTTTTTGTTATCTCTGTCTCTTCTTTTTCTTGCCATGCTAGTGACCACCACTTTTTGTTATTTATTTCGCAACTATTAATTTTGTAGGAGCAAGAAGAGGACATGAACTCTTTTTCTGTTTTTTTCAACGAAAAACTTTGAATTGAAGAGGTACATATCACCTAAATGCTCATCATTTGCATTTACAGCGCGTCCAAAATTCAGCTTCGAACAGCTCCTCAATTGAAAGTAGTTAAAATTTCAGTTCGAATACGCCTGCATTTTTCCGGGGTTTCTTTATTAACTTCTACCGTGTAATCATTTCTGCATATGCGGCTCATTAAAATTGTCAGCAACGCGGCAATATGATTAATTTGACGGTTAGCATGTGTTAGCGCTGACCTGCAAAATAAAAATCCCCCTAAATCGCACACCTATTTTGTTTTTTCCTCCGAATATTCGCGTTATTCACGTTACAAACAAACAATATGTTCAACACGCATGATTAATTAATCGGGTCGGATTTTCTGAGATTACGAGCACAAAGATTCGATCTCTCTGAATCGAATTAATTTCCCTATTGCCCAGCATGCAGCTGCGACATCTCATTCGTCAACAACCACTTGGCCAACTGATCAAATCGTGTACTAATAATAGTTTATTAATTTTCCTATTTTTCTCTGAATTAATTGTGTGTTAAAGAGTTGACGTAGTTGACAAATGGAGGTCTCCAACTGCATGTGTAACATGACACTAAATTACCAGTCCACATTACTAGCTTATTAATTAGAGGCCTTCTACAGTGCTTGGAAGGTACCTGAGGTACCTCCCACGCTATTAAATCTCCACCATTGATTCCTTCAAGGGTAAATTAGGATAGAAAAAAGTTAAGCTGGGTAGTTTAGTAATATTTGGAACGATTGCCTATCGATCGGGTTCCGATTGTGATCAATTGTTTCCCATTCGCCCTAGCTAATTCCCAACATGTTTGATTGCTCTGTTGTTTCTCACATATTTTTCTGATCCAAATTCATCCGTTTGCTGCCCTCATCTATATATTGGGTATATCACTTACGTAATCTGTAAACACGTATGGCATGCAGATACCTATCAATGGTTGTATCTAAAACATTCAACAATATTACTCGCGGTTCCAGAAATAATCATTAATTTGGTTCATCGGGGGTTATACACAGTAACATTTACAAATCTACTATACTCGATTACTGCTGTGCCAAAAAAAAAGAACTACTTGATTACTAAGTACTATATATACATTTTACATTAGTTACACGACCATAGAACAAATCAGAGTCATTTATTTAGTTTTACCCAAGCAGCCAATCACTCAGTTGTATCATCTATTATGTTCCTTCGCCATCTCTCAGTCCGTCAACCGGCCAAACAAGACTAAGCGAAAATTGCGTTAGCATTGATCTGCATGCCCTTTACTTTCGCTGTGTTATGATATTAGGATCAAATTACTTATCTAACCTTTCACTGAGATTTGAAATTAATACCTGGGCCACATTTTGACTACCTCCTAATAGGTACCTTTAATTATTAACCGTTAGATTAGAAGTGATCAACGGATCTCATATATTCCAAGCACATTAAAAAGTCTCTTTTTTGGTAGTGTCCTTGTCCTAAGTCCCAACTATGCAATCACTTTCCACAGCCAGAGATATTCAACAAGGATATTTGGTTGAATGTAGATAGGAGGTCAAATATGGTGTATGTGAGAGCACACTGCGTTCAGAAGTCTACATATCATTTGATTTTTTTCCCCTGAACAATCAGGTCAGTAACACCTCGAAATGCACTTCAAAACACATCATTTGTAGATTTGCTTCGATCCAATAAAAAGTACCTCGAAGTACCGGTACCTCGCGGTACTAAATCGTTTCGTTGGATCTATTATTAGATCCAACGATTGAAAACGATTTAGTACCGCGAGGTACTTTTTGCTGGACCAGAATAAATCTCTAATTAGTAAGGTAGTGTTATGTTGGATTTGGCATCATCTTTTAGCCTATACATTTATACAATTGCCAGCACTAAGTAGTGTTAATGTTAATTTTCTCGTTCTCTCGTAAAGCCACGTTAGCCATTTTTTTCTAGTATTTGGGTGGCTCTTCATTTTTTTGTGAAGCCACATGATCTAATTGGCTTTAGCATTTGGATGTTTGTCACACAAAGCCATGAAGCCAAACATACTTAATTAAGCACAAAGTAAATCCACCTTGCACCTCATCTTTAGCATCTTGCATTCTTCCTATGCAAATTTCCTTTACCAATATGTTGGTTGCCATCGGTGTTCCTTTCTTTTCAAGGCCAAAGGAGTTAGGCGTATCTTTTTTATTTAATCTATCATCTTCCCATTGTTTCTGATGATTAAGCATCTCACTCACACCTGAATGTTGTGCCGGTTGCTATCAGTAAAGATTATTCCAGTTGCATAACAAATTAAGTAGAGCGGGTAGAGCTAGCTCCTCATATATTCGTTGTCAGAGGTGAAGTACTGAGTACAAGGTAAGCTTAATTATCCATGGGCAACTGCCTCACTCTTGCACGCGTAGAAAATCCTAGAGAGGATGAGACGGGATGGACTATTGGGCTTCACACGCGGATGTGGGCTGCGTTCTCTGCTCAGGCGCTTCAGTTAGAATGACTGCCAACGCAGTAGACCATCGAGATTTAATCTAACGGCCTCGACATCGGAACGGCTGACAACGTAGAGAACTATCCAGATTTAATCAAACGGATGTAAATCAACGGGATGACGTGGCTTAACCACAGCTCAGGAAATTAGTAATAACTACACTAAGTGGGATCACTTGTATAGTATTATAGTATTATAGGATAGGATTATAGGATAAAACACTGCTAATCGACGTAAAGACTTTTTCTAGTTCGCTATATCCATAATTTGAGAAGAGACCTTGACGATCAACAACTCAGCTTTGTTTTGTTAATCCATCCCTTAAGGGGTTTCAAGGGGAATGGAAGGAGATTTATTCCACACCTATATATTGAGGTGTGGAATTAATCCCCTTTAAACCAGGTTGGATAGTAAAGGTGAGAACCTTTCCCCCACACGCAAAACAAAACAATAGATTAGCGCATGATAATTAATTAAATAATAGCTAAAAAATTAAAAATAGATTAATATAATTTTTAAATCCTATTTTTTTAAAAAAATACCGTTTAACAGTTTAGAAGTATACGCGCGAAAAATAAAAAATAAAAGTTGGGAAAGTGTTCAAATGAACACAGTCTTGATCCCCTCCAATCCTTTCCTCACAGGGATTAGCCGAACAAGTCCTAAGTGTGTGTAGCTTTCAGTTGTAAATTCATATTGGTACTATTGTTGATATGCAACAAATGCTTAATTTCAGTTACTACAAATGCGTATGAGATGACTCTGCTCTGAGCTCATTTTAAATAATAATTAATTGTACTTTCCCAGAAAAACAATTATCGTACTTGGACATGGTTCTATTTGGATTATTTTGAGTGGAGTACACGAGAAGTGCTACCTTGTTGGTTTTGACTCTATCTATCGATGTAATTAGCATTCGGAATGTACTTTTTCATATCACAAAATGGCATATCCAAATGGATTGTGTTAAGCCAAATACAATATAGCTATTCTGGTTCAAAAACATTTTTAATGCAAATAAGCTAGAGTAAGTTCGGCACTTCATGTACCCAACTCTCCTCTTTCCGTTTCCGCGTGCACGCTTTTCAACCTGCTAAACGGTACGTTTTTTTGCAAAGATTTTCTATATAAAAATTGTTTTAAAAATCATATTGATCTATTTTTCAAAAAAGAGCTAATACTTAATTAATCACATGCTAATAGACTACTACATTTTACGTGCAGGAGGGATTAGTTCCCATCCTGCACTGCGGAACATAGCCTAAGGCTCTGTTTGGTTACTAGGTTGGGAACTGTTGATGCGAAAAATACGAGGCCTGGGAGATCTGCTTAACTCCAGTGCAGGTTCAGAAAATCTTGCCTTTAGGTTCGTGAGCGTGCCAGTTGATTTGATCCTGCAATCAACAAGAAATAAAGACAAATGAACCACAGTTAAATCCATAAATGATAGCCGATTGGCCAGCCGCCGATGACGTATCATTTATCTTTGAGCCGACGTCATATTCAAGTCGATCGGCAATCATGAACAAGTAAGGAAGAACTAAATCTATTCGATCGACTGTAGATATTAACAGCATATAATCCTTATATCGATATATAATTAAATCAAGTGATTGGGATAGATCGGTCGCCATCCGAGACAATATAAATCACTTAGATCGAAATATAAATTAACAATGAGATTATAAATGTTTATAACATAGCCGATCAGATAGACCTAGCATGTATCGGCTAATACTCCGATACTACTCTATATTAAGATATTAAAGCAAGTAAAACATATCAAACAAAAGCCTAACATACTTTGTTGTAGTAAGATCTTAACATAAAGGGCAGATCTAGCATATCAATTAAGCACATGAAATATAAAGCTAAATCAGGTAAGATCGGCTGAAACCCCGACACTACCCTAATCGGCAACCAAAAAGCAGGCTGGAGATCATGGTTCTAATCATGACTTATAAGGTCAAACTCAACTGATGCAGCTATAAGTATGAAAAGAAGAACAATATCTAGACAATCAAGTCGTTGGATGTTTCGTAGGATGGTAGATACCCTATATAATCTAAGCCAACGTTGCTACTTAACCTAATCGGCTGCCTTCCAATGGTAGATGTTAGCCGATTGAAGGTTAGATAACAATATTGTCAGAAATTATATAGAGTATATGATAACTCGACGAATTACATAAATAAGATTAGAGTATCATAAAGATGGAAGCACTAATCCCGAGAATGCAAGCCGCCATAACAAGTTTTACCTCTAGTTGAAGATCGAAACCGATGCAGCTCAACCCGAAAGCAAGAACTCGTCGAAAGTAAACGAAAGTAAAAGGGTGGCGATGCACCGAGATTGTTATTGAACGTGTGTGTTAGATTGATTACATGGGGCTCGGGGTCTATTTATACCCGAGATTACAAAATATGTCCATGTCGGACACGACTCTTATCTCTAACAAACTCTAAGATGCCATAAGTCTTTGCGGCAGACTTTTGCCCAAACTTATCTCTAAGGAAATTACACAAAACATCCTAATTAATAGATACAATTGCCTTCCCAGTACTTCATCCGCGCATGGCAATCCACATGAAGCACGTTAACTCAACCCAACAATGTGTATCGAGTTGCATTGTCGGAATCGACTTAATCGGCTAACCTTGTCCGACTCGAATTCTGCCGATCCTGATCGCAGCCGATTCGGTCTTTAGCCGATTCTTGCTCTATTTCCGTAACGATCTCCATCTTGGATTCCGCTTCAGCTTTATCTTTATCTCTGATACTTGAATTACCAAATTTGGTTGTTAACACATGCCCCCCAAGTCCGGAACATTCGATAATGTTTCGGATTTGCCATATCTGCTTCTCCAAGAATATCGCTCATTGTCGTTTTTCCGACTGTTACCGCAGCGCTTTAAATACTAACCGTCACCCCCGAGAACTTTCACACCGTTACTTCCGTTTCCACCACTTAAGCAAATTTTTGCCTTCTCTCTCTCCGGCGATCCCCTCGGCGCGCAAGGCGACCTCAAGGCGACTTCCCCTCCGGCCAGGCTTCCGCTCGCAGCGATATCGACCTTCGCCAGCCCGTCTGCAGCGCCATCAGCCGAATACGCAGAGGTAAGTATTCATCGGCTAGATCCTCTCTTTTATGCAGTAGATCGGTTCTTCCTTGTCTCATCTTGTTTTCTTCTCCTCTATTTTTGTTTGCATCTGTAGCATATGTCCAATCTGGTTGCGGTTCCTAGTTTGTCACATGAGCATCATTACTTTCTTGGTCCGATTGGTAATCTTGACCCTACTGAGTTCATCATCACCGAAACCAATAGGATACCCTTTAGATTGGCCAATCCAAATCTAGGTCATTGGAAGAATACCTTCAAGTCTTGGCCTTCCCTTAACTGCTCCTGAGAAAAGTTGGCCCGTATGGTACAAGCGTGTATCAGCCAGCAAGCAAGTTCACCGGGATGAACTAGGAATCGGCCAAGCCCTTGCTCTCACTTTAGCAAATTCAGCTAAGGACGAACCCTTGATGGCTTCTGCAGCCTATTTCTGGTCCAACACCCTCAATGCCTTCCTACTCAACCAAGGGCCGATGACCCCCACTCTGCTTGATATCACCATGATTACTGGTCTAGACGTGATTTCATCGGTTAATCCTATGAGCTTGAACACCAAGAACCAGTTCAACTTTAGGACCAAAAGCATAGGCGGCTGGTCTGGCTATATAGCTGCATACATGGGCAAAGGGTCTGTTACCCCTAGGGAGCACACAACCTTTCTTCTGATGTGGCTTGAGAAATTCCTGTTCTGTGGATCAAGCTGCGGCCCTACTACCAATTGGCAATTCTTAGCCGAAGCCCTTGAAACCAAGAAGCAAATCCCTCTGGGCAGAATCCTTCTCGGCTATCTATATCAGATGTTGAGCAATGAATCGGCTAAGATAGCCACAGGCTCAGTAGTAGGTGCAGGTGGACCATGGTGGTTATGGCAAACATGGCTCAACCTTGTTGTTATGAAGGTTGTGGATCGGCCACCTCTGATAGATGCTGAATTCCCAAGGCTGGAGCCCACCACCAATGATGATGGGGAAGAAGTCACCCACCGCCAATGCATGTCATATGGTGAGGCTGCATCCACACCAGCCGATTCTGGAGCAAAGCTATCGGCTGAACTGCTCAAGGACGGGTTATGCAGTTTTTATGAAGACTTCCAAAAATATGCTCAAGTCTGGTTTCCATATGAGGATTCAGTGAACTTTGATCTCCCATTGGACTTCAGATTTGAAGACATCAACTATGAGAAATTTGACAAATCCAGAGAAGTCTTCTCGGCTGCTATCAGTCCATGCATTCTTCCTGTTGGCATCCATCAAGGGAGAAATATACAAGTGCCTTATGAATTCTATCACCCAATGAGCTCAACTAGGCAATTTGGTATGGGACAGCTGTCAATCGGCTTGTATTTTGCCGATAAAATTCAATACAGAGGCGAAATCTCATCAACATTGATGATGGATCGACTGCTCAACATCTCAGGACCTCCTTTGGGCAGCATCGAGAATATAGAGCTAGCAAGGTTCATGAGTAGGAATTTCGACAGATGGTGGGGGTGAATGGAAGCAACATATATTCCACCAATTGGCTTCCATGTATATGACAGATTTATTCCCAGACGTTATCCCTCAGGTAAATCCTTACTTTGTCAATCCTGTAAAATAACTGTCAACCGATTTGTATTTTGACTAATCTCTTCTTCTACTTTGTAGACAACAGAATCTTCTCCTCCTCACAAGAGCAATAGTGGCAGGGACATAGAATACGCTCCAGTCCTTCTACCAAATGGAGGTGGACTAGCTCTCGCTGTCATCGGCTACCATGCCCCCAGGACCTCAAGTCTACTTCAAGGGCAAATGAGAGAGCCGACTGATACTGGCAGGAAGAGAAAGACCAAGGCATTGGCTGTTGATCCATCGGCTCTGGCTCCTAAGAAAAAGGCCAAGAAGAAGAAAACCAAGCCAACCGATGACTTGCCTGCCTTAGATCCATCCATAGAACAAGCCTTGGATGAAGAAGATACTGAGGAAGACGTCGACCAAGCTGCAGCCGAATTGAGTAATGTAGGAGAAAAAACACCATCGGCTTCACCCAAACAAACTCCTCCAACTCCTGCTGCTCTAGCTCATTTCTCAAGAGTAAATCACTTACCTTGATTATCTCTTGCAATTATTCATACGGCCGATCACTTATGAGTCTTATATTTGCAGAAAAAGATGACTGTCGTGAAGAAGAAATCGGCACCAACAATGCTTAAACCAGCTCCCCGCACGGAAAACAGAGCGGTCCATTAGCACGTGATTAATTAAGTATTAGCTATTTTTTTCAAAAATGGATTAATTTGAATTTTTTAAGCACCTTTCATATAGAACATTTTGCAAAAAATATACCATTTAGCAGTTTGAAAAGCGTGCGCGTGAAAAATGAGTGAGAGGGGTTGGGAAATTGGAGTTCCGAACACAGCCTAAGTAATAAGTCCATGGACACACCTTAGATGGACAGGTGACCATGGTCACCACACTCTCTACTAGCGAATGCATGACAAAATTTTAGGGGGTGCCAATAAAATGAAGCTAATAGATATACATAGTAGGACTAAATATAAGCAAATTCAATAAATAATACTACCTCCATATTTTAATATATGACACCATGGACTTTTTTCCAACGTTTAACCATTCGTCTTATTCAAAAAAATTATATAATTATCATTTGTTTTTATTATGACTTGATTCGTTATCAAATATTCTTTAAGCATGACATAAATATTTTCATATTTGCACAAAAATTTTAAATAAAACGAATGGTCAAACGTTGGTCGAAAAGTCAACGGCGTCATACATTAAAATACAGAGGGAGTATAAATGTATGTGATAATCCCCCTTGTTAGGATCGACACTTCCACCTTCCTAGTACTACAAAACTGATAATCCGTAACCCCTAATCTCTAACAGCTCTATAAGACAACCTTTGAGGTTTGGCTTGGAAGCATCAAACCATTCTGTAACCCTTCAAATCACTGAAGCTTTTTCTCTGCTCAAGCAGTACTATCAACTGTAAGAGATTTTTTTTTTTAGATAATGGAATCAACTGTAAGAGATAGGTACTATGAAACGATTACACAGATAACCTTTTTTTTGGTAGTGTCCTTGTTCTAAGTCCCAACTATGCAATCACTTTCCACAGCCAGAGATATTCAACAAGGATATTTGGCTGAATGTAGATAGGAGGAGGTCAATGAATATGGTGTATGTGAGAGCACACTGCATTCAGAAGTCTACAAATCATTTGATTTTTTTCCCTCAACAATCAGGTCAGTAACACCTCGAAATGCACTTCAAAACACATCATTTGGCTAGTTCATACTAGCATATTTGACCCTATGTTGAAGACTTTGAAAGACCCCCTATTAAAAAAAGAAAAACTAGATCAGCTAGTTCTCAGCTTCATGACTCATAAGTGAGGAAGGCACTCTGACCCATTTATTTGTAGAAAAAGGTCATTTTAAACAAAGAGTTTGTGGCTCGTTTCAAGGTAATCTTATCACCATTATCTTTGGCAGAGTAGTGTGCATTATTGGGCCCAAAGCTTATGGCACATGGGACTACGTGTAATACCCCGAATTTCGAATTAGTATATTTCGGAGAATATTAGAACAAACGCGCAAAATTTTAACTTTTAAACCGTTGTTCGAATAGGCGATCAGGAACCGTGAACGCGTAGAGCTCGCCGAGTAGTGCAAAATAGACTATAAGTTTATAGTAATCGGAGTCTGAACGAAGTCCCGGTGACCGAATTAATGTGGGCCGTTCGATCTTCATTAGTCTTTCTCTATTTAACCAACAGAAGAAAAAAAAAAGAAAGGAAAAAAAAAGTATCGCTAGCAGCCAGCCCTAGCCGCTCCTGCGCGCTTGCCGCCGCCGCCGTCGTCCTGGTTGCCGCCGCCGTCTTTGCATCGCCGCCACGACCATAGCCGGAGACCACAGCCGTCGTCATCCATCACAACCGGTGTTTCCTTTCCGTTTTCCTTCTTTCCGGTGAGTTCCTGCTGCTGCTTCTTGTATCGTTGCTGATCTGCTGTTGCTGCTGCTTGTGCTGCTGCAGCTGCTGACGATCTGCTGTTGCTGCTGCTTGTGCTGCTGCGGCTGCGTTGCTGCTGCTATTGGGTGCTGAGCCAATCTGCTGTTGCTGCTGCTTGATCAGAGAGAAGGGTACAGAGAGGTTGTACAGGAGGAAGAAGGAAAGGAAAAGGCAGAGCAACGTTGAGAAATTTCAGCAATTTCGCAAATTAGGGAAATTTGTCGCAAGGTAGCGTTCCTCCTCTGCAAAGGCAACTTCTCTTTAGTCCCTGGAAGTATAAGATTCAAATAGAAATTGATTTGATAGCTGCTCGTGCAATTTTTTGAGGTGCTTGAATATAGGCTGAAACCGTATTTTCAATTCTGGTATTAAACCATCGGGATTCAGGTTAGTTGTCATAAATAAAGTTTGTAGTCATCGTCGGTATCTTTCTAACGCCGCTATTTTCGCTCAATTCCGATAAACGGTTTGGGAGAAACAACAAAAACAGTACTGCTGACCGGGTCCGGAAATCAGGACAGCAATTCGTTTTCCTTAATCTGGGATTTTCAGAGGCATAATCTGATTTTGTGCTCAACATGAAAGTTGTATACAATTTTGTCTAGATATCCGAAGTTATATTATTTGCTAGTTTCCGTTAGACGGTTTGTGAGTTACGCATAAAAACAGTAATGGAACAGCTATAGGTTATTTAATACAAATCGGTAAAAGGTTTATATGTTCTAGGTTTCGATTTTAGTAAATATCCCTTGTAACCATCGTTAGTTGAATATAGTGGTTGATGAGTAGTTTTGCTCCACAGGTGTGGAGGGTTCCAACGTTGGAGGAGTTAAGTCGAAGTATCGAAGGAGTTAAGGCAAGTACAAGACGGACCTGTGTGATGGATAAACTGTGTTACTTTGTTTGATTTCATTTACCCAATTATTATTCGAAGCTTCCTATTATCAATTGTGTGGTTTTAGTATTATGCTACATATTCATATTTTACTTTATGTTCAAGTTCACGACGTTATTCATGTTTCATTTCTCCGGAAGTTTTTGTTTACGTTATTCAAGTACCATGCGTAGTCATAGGAGTGCAATTTGAATCTTTTTTTGTTTACATTATTCAAGTACCATGCGTAGTCATGGGAGTGCAATTTGGATCTTTATTCATGATCCTTGAGAAGCGCTGATCACGCTTGCTCGGCTTACCTGTAATGCTAAGAGGATATTCACACCTGCCCGGGAGGGAACTACTACTTTTTGCCTCCTTCGTATTAAATTAAAAGAAATCAAATGTTTCATATTGGTTTCTTCTTGCATTAAACATGTGTATATTTTACTAGTTCAATATTGTACTTGCTGAGTATTTTTTACTCACTCTTGTGTTTAATTTGGTTTTTAGGTACTTAATGATATTGATCGGCATAGGACGGGAGTAGCACCCTTGGACTACACATTATTGTTGCACACTACTGAAATTTAGTTTTAGACTATGTTTCTGCTTAGTATAAGTTTTGTGTAGAATTTGTAAAGGTCATTTAAAGTTCCGGTCCATAGTTTCATGGAGAATTCATGGAGCTAGGATGGTTTGGATTGTGTGGGTTATATCGTTATTGAGTATCTTATAACTGCCTGTCGTGGATGTTCGTATTTTTAGGGGAGACTCTGCCGAAATTTCTAATAGGTACATGGTTATCTGGGGTGTTACACTACGGCGCTCTTTGTTTAGGCTCACAAGCTAGCTTATGAGCCAAAAAAAAGTTTAAGCTTAATCACACAAGTAGCTTTTTAGTTCGGGTTTTTTAAAGCCATAAGTCACTCTTACACGTACTATTGGAGAAGTTTTTTTTTCTTATGCGATGTGGATGTATGACTCCAACATTAAACTTAGGATTTCAAATCCATAGGCTTATAAAACATATAAACAAAAATCTGACTTAAAAGCCTGAGCCAATAAATCTAAAGCCTAAACAAAGAAAACCTACATATAGCACAACAACTGGAAGACAACGGCATGACGTTTTAGACTGCAACAAAACCTTGTCCAAAACTTAGATATTAGTATTCCCTCTAGTAAACAAAATGGCATAAACGTCAAATAAATTTGAATGGAGAGAGTACAAAACAGGAAACAGGATATGTTTTACCTGTTGTGCATGCAAATATGCACTTTTAGCCTATACATTTGGCATCATCTTTTAGCAATAATTAGTAAGGTAGTGTTATGCTGGATTTGGCATCATCTTTTAGCCTATACATTTATACAATTGCCAGCACTAAGTAGTGTTAATGTTAATTCTTTCGTTCTATTATAAAGCCACGTTAGCCATTTTTTTTCTAGTTGAGTGGCTCTTCATTTTTTTGTGAAGCCACATGATCTAATTGGCTTTAGCATTTGGATGTTTGTCAAAAAAAGCCATGAAGCAAAACATACTTAGCACAAAGCAAATCCACCTTGCACCTCATCTTTAGCATCTTGCATTCTTCCTACGCAAATTTCCTTTACCAATACATTGGTTGTCATCTAGTTTCCTTTTTTTTCAAGGCCAAAGGAGTTAGGCATATATCTTTTTTATTTAATCTATCATCTTCCCATTGTTTCTGATGATTAAGCATCTCACTCACACCTGAATGTTGTGCCGGTTGCTATCAGTAAAGATTATTCCAGTTGCATAACAAATTAAGTAGAGCGGGTAGAGCTAGCTCCTCATATATTCGTTGTCAGAGGTGAAGTACTGAGTACAAGGTAAGCTTATCCATGGGCAACTGCCTCAGCTCTTGCTGCGGCAGCAAGAATGCCCCAACAACTGATCAGTCCCCAAAGGAATCTCCTCCGAAGAAGGAAGGGATGATCAATACCGTCCTTAATCTGCCGAGGTTCATGGATGGTCCAGAGCCGTTCACTGAACCAACACATCACTTCGGTCCTTCTCTATTGGAGAAACCAAAGGGAGAAGTTCTACCCAACAAAGATGATGACTTGGATGCTTCTTCTCTGCCTGAATGGATTGGTCATCAATCTAATCCTCCTCCACTGGAGAGAGGAGTACTGCTACACAAGAAAGAAGAGATCAGCTTGCATGCTTCTTCTCTGCCTGCAAAGATCCCTCATCACTCTCTTCCTCCTCCAATAGAAGAAGCAAGAGGAAGTGTTTCAGGTGAGGTCTTGCATGCTGCCCTTCCAGCTGGATTGCCTCTTGCAGAGTAGCTCAGCACATAAATATACTGATCTGATGATACATCGTTGCTTCCTTCTTCTCTACTCGACGACAAGAAGCTACAGTTCTCGACTCTATGTTCAGTTGTTTCTCAACTAACCAAAGAGTCGGGGGCTACACAAATACAAGACTCTCAAAATTCGACAAGCTTTACGTCAAGATGAAGCAATCAATCAATCAACGAGTCAACTCGGGGAGTTATTATCTTCGTCTTCGCTTCAGAGCCGACCTCTAATTTCAGTGACTCTGATTATTACACCGGCAATTTTGGCTTCTTCACGCCGCCACAATCTACTCCAAATTTTTTTCAGTATCAAGTTTGAAATTTACTCTACATGTTCGGGAGTTTGGAGTTATCAACCAATCAGCGCAGTTTTGACGAGTTGGACAACAGCATCTACTTTCCTCTAAGTAGAGCATCTGCAACAACTATAACACCAAGTTCTACTGTCATCTTTATAAATCAAGGAGCGTTGCATCAGTCTTCGTTATGCGCACGCTCGCATCAAAGAAACTACTCGAGTTTTGATATCTTTTCAACAATTTGATGGATTATTGTCACTGACATCATCACCAGCACCTCTACTTCATCGGCCCTGACGTCTCCGCCGTTGCTAATGGATGGCTACGTTTTCACCTCCGGCTGCTTCTGTCATTGCCGACTAGTTATTTTGCCTTCATGGTTGACCTACTACGCAAATGCTGATGAGCGTCTTCGTCATTATCATTGGCTGCTACACCGCTATTGACTGGGTTACCGACATCGTCATCATCATCAACATCCTGTCAAGCTTATTTAACATAGCCAACTCTACTGCTATTGGTGGGCAACTTCATCATCATATTCGATCATCTCTGTTGCTGCTAATCGTCATTACCGTCAGTTGCGTTTGTCGTCGCCGACTATTTTCTTCATCTTCATGATTGATGGATTTCACCATCGCTGTTGGTGTGCGTCTACGTCTTCATTGTCGGCTTGTTCTCGTCGTCACCGACTGCTGGCTCGTCTGCCACCGACTGATTATTTCGCCACCATGGCTGCACAATTTTGTCGCTGTTGCTGGACTTGTCTGCTGCCGACTGGTTTCTTCGCCTCCACGGCTATGCGACTTCATCACCTTTGATTGGTGTCATTGTCTTTACCACCACCAACATCTTCGTCAGCTTTGATGGGTGATATCATCTCCATGATTAGTCATCTTGCTTTCATATCGACTACATCAGCTATTGCCAATGGACAATTTTGACTATGACAGAAGGACAAGCTATATGCTCAGGGGCTCATCAACTCAAACACAAGGATCATACCTTCAATTTGGACTTGTTCTGGATATAATCAACATGGATTCATGGTCATAAGGCGATTTCTCATGCTCAAAGACTGGACTATTTATTATTCCCCGTAAGGGTTATCAACCGAATACTTGCGCCAGTCGGGATTCAATTATTATATCTGTTTGGGAGTATCCCATAAGGGATAATCACTCAGATCAGAAGCTATTCATATGAGCTACACTTGGTCTATATCATCCGGAAGATTTATTACTCGGGAGCGGCAGCAAGAATGCCCCAACAACTGATCAGTCCCCAAAGGAATCTCCTCCGAAGAAGGAAGGGATGATCAATACCGTCCTTAATCTGCCGAGGTTCATGGATGGTCCAGAGCCGTTCACTGAACCTCATTCACAGCAAGATGCAATTCCAACACATCACTTCCATCCTTCTCCATTGGAAAAACCAAAGGGAGAAGTTTTACCCAACAAAGATGATGACTTGGATGCTTCTTCTCTGCCTGAATGGATTGGTCATCAATCTAATCCTCCTACACTGGAGAGAGGAGTACTGCTACACAAGAAAGAAGAGATCAGCTTGCATGCTTCTTCTCTGCCTGCAAAGATCCCTCATCACTCTCTTCCTCCTCCAATAGAAGAAGCAAGAGGAAGTGTTTCAGGTGAGGTCTTGCATGCTGCCCTTCCAGCTGGATTGCCTCTTGCAGAGTAGCTCAGCACATAAATATACTGATCTGATGATACATCGTTGCTTCCTTCTTCTCCATCTCCCTTTCTATATATTATTTTTGTGGAAATTTTCTTCTCCATTTTTTATCAGCTTGTTGTAATGATTTCTTTGTACATATTTAAACATATATGCACGGCTCTTATTTATGTCTGCTACATCAAATTAATTTAATTACTTGTAATGTGTTCAGTGTTAGATGTGTGGCCGGCCGGCAACTAATTGCAGTTTGAGTTGAGCTCTGCATGTTGTTTGCTACTCTTCTGCGTAAATTGTTTTGTATTCATTGAGGGAACTTTGGGGATTTAAAACAGTTACCGCTTATTTTCATTATTAGTGCAGTGAAAAAAAAGCTCTAGCAAAAATGCAATACTTTTTTTTTCAATAATGTAAGAGCATTTTACACTTTCAGACTAAATGCAATTTACTCCAAATACAAGTGCAATAAGCTAGGCACCTGTCAATACGATGGATATCTTCTTTACTTATGCACTTCTCTTATGTCTGTAAGTATATATCTATGTGCTATGTCAAGTACAATACTTAATTGTAATGTGCTACATGTGGCAAAGCTTGAATAGAGCTCGGTTATACTCCCTCCGTATTTTAATGTATGACGCCGTTGACTTTTTGATTAACGTTTGACCACTCGTCTTATTCAAAATTTTTATACAAATATAAAAATACTTATGTCATTCTTAAAGAACATTTGATGATAAATCAAGTCACAATAAAATAAATTATAATTACATAAATTTTTTGAATAAGACGAAAGGTCAAACGTTTGTTAAAAAGTTAACGGCGTCATACATTAAAATACGGAGGGAGTATATGTTTATTTTACGAGTAAATTGTGTGTCATTCATTGTGGGGACTCTGTAGGAGGGTATAAACTGGCTGTCGCCTATTTTCACCCAAGTGTTGTAATGAAGATGAAAAAAAGCTCCAACATGTATGCAGTACATTTTTTTAATCAATATAACAAAATCGTTCTACACTTCCCCCATTGCACAATATGCACACAACCAATATTATCAAATAAACGGCATGCATGGTTTCGGCTTGGAATTTCGTTGCGAAAATCAAATGATTTTGACAAACTTTGACTAATATAATAATTTGGATAGAATATCAACAAAGTTGTGCCATGATCAAATTCAGAATTTGGACAAAAATATTGGCAACATTTCAAAATTTTGACAATTTGTAACCTATATACATGTTAGCTCTATAATGGACTTATAACTGGCAGTGAGCTCTACTATTAAAATTGCTCTCAGTAGTCACCAGTCACTAGTGTGAACCAATATGTACAGGCAGCAATCACAATGGATCCTAGATGGAAGTGATTATGTTATACTTTATTTACAACAATAACTCCTGCTCCACTCACTTCCATCAAAAACAGGGGTAAACGCCTCACTCAATTGAAAAAAGTGGGGGTAAAATTAAAACGAAAACCCTAAAAAATATGGGCAAAATCAATATTAGACATTAAGGTAAGGGCAATAACAAAATTATCACTTTATATAATTGTCACCACTAAGTAGTGCTATTAATGTTAATTCTCTCTTCTCTCATAAAATCACGCCATCCACCATGTACCATATCTTCGGCGTTTTGCTATGCATATTAATTTCCTGAAACAACCCGCGGGGTTTCCATCTAGTTTTTTGTTTTTTTTCCCTGAAGCCTAAGGAGTGAGCCATATCTTTTCTATTGAATCTACCTTCTTCCTTTGTTTATGATGATTAGGCATCTCATACCTGGATGTTATTCCGATTGCTATCAGCAAAGATTATTCCAGTTGCATAACAAAGTAATAGGGTTGAAAGTGATTCGGATAATTTCCGTCCGACCGGACTTTTTTTCGGAATCGGATATCCGTCGGATATTATCCAGTATTTTCCATCGGATATCCGACTTACACATAAGGCCCATAAGCCAGCCCAACCCAAAGAGGAGGCAAATCAGACTTCTTGGAAAAAATGAACTTCGAATTGACTTTTATGATACTAAATGAACTCATATGAAAAAGTTGTCAAAAACAAAGTTGTAGAACTCATTGAGATCTACTAATTTTAATTTGGTCATTTCTCCATCCGAGTTTGATTGAACTATATAAAATTTGAATTGTAAAATATAAGAAATTCAAATAATTTTTTCGGGTAGTAAATGATTTCAAATGAAAAAATTGTCAAAAACAAAGTTGTATAACTTATCAAGATCTATAACTTTTATTTTGGTCATTTTTCTATATGACTTTGTTTGAACTATTTATATTTGAATTTGAAAATATGACAACTTCAAACAGCGTTTTCAAATACTAAATGATTTCAACTGAAAAAGTCATCGACAACAAAGTTGTATAACTCATTAAGATCCATAAGTTTTATTTTGGTCATTTCTTCATCCGACAAAGTGATAGTAACATTGTTCACAAAATTTACATATCTCTCATTTGGTTTTATAAACTATAAGAGATATGTAAATTTTGTGAACAATGTTACTATCACTTTGTCGGGTGAAGAAATGACCAAAATAAAAGTTATATGTCTTGATGAGTTCTATAACTTTTAAGTTCATGACTTTTTCAGCTGAATTTATTTACTATTTCAAAATATCATTTGAAGTTTTGGATTTCACAAATTTTTAATTGATAAAATAAAGTCACAAAAAGGCCAAAATAATAGCAGTAAAAACACAATAACATGATAGAGGATGATTTTAGAAACACAATAGCAAAAATCATTTGTGAGTAGCGAGGGGTTTTTATATTCCGATTAATACTTGTCACCGTATTCGTTTCGCTTCGTATTCGCTCCGTATTTGTATTCGATAATATTCGATTCCGTTTTCATATCCGGTTTTCCGATTCCGAAAAAAATTATGAAAACGAATATGATAGAGCTAGTTTCCGACCTTATTCGATCCGTTTTCATCCCTACAAAGTAACAGATACTCCTCATATATTACTTGCCAGGTAGGCAGGCATAGTACTGATGAAGACAAGCTAGCCTATGTATGGTTACTGCCTCGGTTCTTGTTGTGGCGGCAAGAATGCCCCAATAACTGATCAGTCCCCAAGAAATTTACCAATTCCACAACAATTGATCAAAGCCCTCCTCTTCAAGTTGATCTGCCCACGTTCATGGCTGGTCCAGATCAGCCGTTCAGGTTAATTAAGTTCTCCTATGAAAGAAGTCGCCGTGTCTATTCCTCTTCCATTTGGAGGAACTAAGAGGAATAGTTCTACGCGAGAAAGAATATGACTTGGATGCTTATATTCCTGCAAAGATTCCTCAACAATTTCTCCCTCCTCCATTGGAGCAACCAACAAGGGAAGAAGTTCTGCACAGGAAAGAAGAGGGCTCTCTGCCTGCAAAGATGCCTTATCACTCTCTTCCTCCTCCAATGGAACAAGCACAAGGAAGAATGTCAGAAGATCAGGTCTCGCATGCTCCCCTTTCAGCCCCTTCTCTCCACAATAACAAAAAGAAAGACATTGAATTTCATCACGATCAAAGATATCCCGCACTCCGGCTCCACCCCGCGGGAACATCGACAAGAAGGGGGCTCGCATGAACTTCTCCCTACAAACATGTCTGAGTCTTTGTAGTGTTGCAAGTACGGGGATCGGAGCAATATCATCTTATATAAACACTGTTATTTTAACATCTAGTTATTTCATTTGATTTTTGTTTGTTTATACTATGTGTCTAGTTGCATTCACAGCTACTATGTGACATTTTTCTGTTCCTTGGACCTATTATGATTGTACATGATTTGAGGGTGTGATTTTCTATTTTTCTTGCTAGCATGGCTCACTTGAGCCTTCCATATCTAAGCGTATGTACAGTGGTGTGATGTCAGCTGTCTGGGAGTTTTAACATTTTTCTTACGATGTAATAGATATCATTATATCATTAATCATATTGTGTAGACTATTTGTCAAGTTAAATTCACAAGGGAAATATTATCAAATAAACAACATGGTTCCGGCTTGGAATATCATTGCGAAAATCAAATTATTTTGACAAACTTTGACTAATATAATAATTTGGATAGAATATCAACAAAGTTGTGCCATGATCAAATTCAGAATTTGGACAAAAATTTTGGCAACATTTCAAAATTTTTACTATCTGTAACATATTATACATGTTAGCTCTATAATGGACTTATAACTGGTAGTGAGCTCTACTATTAAAATTGTTCTCATTAGTCACCAGTCACCAGTGTGCACCAATATGTACAGGCAGCAATCACAATGGATCCTAGATGGAAGTGTTTATGTTCTACTTTATTTACAACAATAACTCCTGCTCCACTCACTTCCATCAAAAACAGGGTAAACGCCTCAATTGTTTCGAAAAATAAAGAAGGGAAAAATGAAAACCTAAAAAATAAAGGCAAAATCAATATTAGACATTAAGGTAAGGGCAAGAATGAAATTATCACTTTATATAATTGTCACAACTAAGTAGTGCTATTAATGTTAATTCTCTCTTCTCTCATAAAGTCACACCATCCTAACCTTTTCTAATATTTGGATTACTCTTCTCTTTTGGTGAAGCTGCATGATTCAATGGTTTTTAGCATTTGGATGTTTGTCACACAAAGCCACAAAGACAATATACTTAATTAAGCACAAAGCAAATCCACCATGTACCATATCTTCGGCGTTTTGCTATGCATATTAATTTCCTGAAACAACCCGCGGGGTTTCCATCTAGTTTTTTTTTTCTTTGTTTCCTAAAGCCCATGGAGTGAGGCATATCTTTTCTATTTAATCTACCATCTTCCTTTGTTTATGATGATTAGGTATCTCATACCTGGATATTATTCCGGTTGCTATTAGCAAAGATTATTCCAGTTGCATATCAAAGTAACAGATACTCCTCATATATTACTTGGCAGGTATAGTACTGATGAACACAAGCTAGCCTATCTATGGGTGACTGCCTCAGCTCTTGTTGTGGCGGCAAGAATGCCCCCAACAACTGATCAGTCCCCAAAGAAATTTACCAATTCCACAACAATTGATCAAAGCCCACCTCTTCAAGTTGATCTGCCGATGTTCATGGCTGGTCCAGACACTACTACAGAAAGGGTAAAAGGTGCCGGTTCGGAAACCCTAATAGGTGCCGGTTTTCCGAACCGGCACAAAGGAGGCGGCACTGATGATATTTATTGGTGTGCCGGCACCTATAGTGGCGGCACCTATTTGCCTTTTTTAGTAGTGAGAGCCTTTCAGGCTAATAAAGTTCTCCTATGAAAGAAGTCGCCGTGTCTATTCCACCTCCATTTGGAGGAACTAAGAGGAATAGTTCTACGCGAGAAAGAATATGACTTGGATGCTTATATTCCTGCAAAGATTCCTCAACAATTTCTTCCTCCTCCATTGGAGCAACCAACAAGGGAAGGATTAATTCTGCGCAAGAAAGAAGAGGGCTCTCTGCCTGCAAAGATGCCTTATCACTCTCTTCCTCCTCCAATGGAACAAGCACAAGGAAGAATGTCAGAAGATCAGGTCTCGCATGCTCCCCTTTCAGCCCCTTCTCTCCACAATAACAAAAAGAAAGACATTGAATTTCATCACGATCAAAGATATCCCGCACTCCGGCTCCACCCCGCGGGAACATCGACAAGAAGGGGGCTCGCATGAACTTCTCCCTACAAACATGTCTGAGTCTTTGTAGTGTTGCAAGTACGGGGATCGGAGCAATATCATCTTATATAAACACTGTTATTTTAACATCTAGTTATTTCATTTGATTTTTGTTTGTTTATACTATGTGTCTAGTTGCATTCACAGCTACTATGTGACATTTTTCTGTTCCTTGGACCTATTATGATTGTACATGATTTGAGGGTGTGATTTTCTATTTTTCTTGCTAGCATGGCTCACTTGAGCCTTCCATATCTAAGCGTATGTACAGTGGTGTGATGTCAGCTGTCTGGGAGTTTTAACATTTTTCTTACGATGTAATAGATATCATTATATCATTAATCATATTGTGTAGACTATTTGTCAAGTTAAATTCACAAGGGAAAAGTCTGAAATACACCCCCTGAACTATTGGGTGAGTACGAATTCCCTCTAGACCCAAAAACCAGATATCTTTCACCCTCAACTATCAATACTGGATGACCCCCCCCCCTCCCGAGCAGCTTTGCAAGCGGTTTTGGTTCTACATGGCAGTCCAATCAGTAATTCTTTTATTAAAAATCGATGGGACGCACCTATCAGATCTCTCTCTCTCTCTCTCTCTCTCGCACGCGCCGGATGTCGAGGAGAGCATCCTTACAGCGGAGGCCAAGGACAAGGTGTCTGTGCCGAGACGATGGCCGTCGACGGTGAGACCTAGGGCCTCTTATCATGTTAGATCCTGCGTTACCACGGGCAAAGACCATGAACGCGCTAGAGGAGCTCTACCACATCGCCCGTGCCCAGACGAGACACCTCCGCCCTCACCCGCCGCCGCCGTCGAGTTGCCTTTGTCCTTGCCATCCTGAGCTACCTCCGCCCCGGCCCCCGCCCATGCCCACCGCCATCTGGCGCTCCCTTTCTTGCGCTCCCCTATTTATTGATAGAGAAAGATGGAAGTGAGGGGAGGGAGAAGAGAGATAGGATTTGGGAAAGAGAGAGAGATGGAGAGGGGAGAGGTAAGAGATAGAGAGGATGAGAGACTGGTAGCTGGGACCCGCGATTAAAAACATAAGAAATGGTGACTGGACTGCCACGTAGGACCAAAACCACTCCGGTTTGAGTTAGCGGGGTAAGTCGTCCGATATTGATAGTTGAGGTTGAATGATATCTGGTTTTCAAGTAGAGTGGTGTAATTCGTACTCACACAATTGTTCAAGGGTGTAATTCGGACTTTTCCCAATTAATAACTAGAGGTCACTTCAATTCATATTGTTATGAAGCCTACTGTGGACGAATTAAGATATGAGTGAATAGTAAGTACTATAGAAGGAAGCTTACGCCGGAAGAAAGCTTATACCAGAAGATATCTTATTACGGAAGGTAGCTTGCAGCGTAAATAAGCTTATAAGATAAGCAAGGTTGCCTCGAAAACTAGCATGCCGGAGAAGCAAGCTTACAACGTAAGCCAGCTTACAGTGGAAGCCGGAAGCTAGCTAGTTGGAGAAGCAAGCTTACGGCGTAAGCCAGCTTACAACAGAAGCCGTCAACCTCCTCCGCCTATAAATATGACCTGAAGGTCCAACCGTCCAAGGCGATATCGATCTCTCTTGAGCACCTCACCTCTCCTCCTGTAGCTTGTAATCAAATCCAGAAGAAATAAAGCTTACCTCACTCAGCCATATTTTCTGTGTTCCACAGCTCTATGTTTGTCTGCTTGTATGCTGATCAATAGAATAGACTGGTTTTTCAACACATACAACTACTTTATTGTTTGTTTGTTTGTTCATGTTGTTCATACCATTAGCTAAATAGGATGTGAAAAATATGTAGACAACAAACATCTAAACCAATGTTATCCAGTGACTCAAAGTTGCCTTCTTTTCAGTAGGTTGCTTAGCAATTTCAGTTGTCTATCATGTTCTCTTTTTTTTTCTTTTCGGCATTCCTACAATCATGGTAGTTTGTACATATCTTCTGATCCTGATACTTTCTCCTTGCAAACACAATTTTTTTTAGAGAAAATTGAACCCTCATAACCAAGTACCAATTTTTCCATTGATGAGGATCAATGCAAAAAAAAAAAGGGTCAACAAAATAAGTTGCCAACATTTTCCATTTTTTAGAAGCACAATTCCAATCAAAGCATATTTGATGGGATTGTACCAAACATTTATTTATACAGGGTTAGATTTAGGATAACAAACAAAATTATTTAAATTGTGCGCATAACAAAGAAGAATCTGATGTAGGCATTCAGATCAAATCTGAATACCTAACGTAGCTCCAAAGATGTGTAGGCATCCAGATTGATGTATCTGTTCAAATCTGAATTGGATCAATCGTTGCTAGCCATTCTTCAACAACAGACAAATGTTAGCTATCAAGAAATTCCAACAGCAACAGGGACCTTGTATATAATCAGCAATCCAGTTTTTCTCTCAAATTGCATTTGCATGAATTTCGTTGGATTGATTAACGTGCAATATTCAATCATCTGGGAAAGAAAAGGTGGTAAAAGAGAGAGGAATGCTCAGAAAAGAAACAAGAGCCTGCAAAATGAAAGAAAATACCTTATATCTGTGGACGGAGAAAATACTATTAGAGTAATAACAGAGAGTAAAGTGTTGAACTATACCGTTGCTTTCAGAGTTCAGGAGCAAAATCGTCTGTCCAACTAGTCCAGCTGAACCCATCCCAATGCAACATGGCCCACCATCTTCTCTCTAATTGTTAGTGTGGATCCATATTTCAACAAATACCATTAACAAGCATCATATTTGAAGAAATGTCATCAACCAACGTCACTTTTAGGAAATGCCATCATATGACCCAACTTTCACAAAATGTCATCGTCGCGTCATCTATTCCACTCCTTTAACCCCATCACATTTTAACGGTGGGGAATAAATGAAACCCTAACAGTAATAACGTGTCATAACAATTGACTCGTATAGTGGCATTTGTTAGAACTTGTGTTCATTGATGGCAAAATGAGAAATGGGGTGCTAGTCAATGTCATTTTTTGGAATTTCTGTGACTATTAGTTGCTTCTACCATCAGAGTCTGAGTGGAAAAAAAAAAGTAAAATAAGAAAGAAAACTAACAGAACGTATTGACTTGGAACTAAATGATACTACTTCCAACAAAATTAGTATGATTCTTTCTCTTGCATGGCTGGAAATACAATTAATACTAGTGGATTCGATCTATGCTGCAATTAATAGCTATACGTGCAGTGATTCGGTTTCATAACCAGGGGATCGGACTTGACAAATACCTATCACTCCAAAGAGACAAGATTCTCTTGCATCTACGAATAAGAACAAAGTGATTAAGACGAACCACTGAAGCAAATCACACATGCAGATGCAATATGTGCCATTTAGAGCATATTGTGTGCATATATATGACCAGGCAGAATTATCTATTGATAAGATCGAGCATCGCCACGATATACAGACATGCACGTTGCTGTAGCTAAACAAGCTTCATAATTTCTAAAATTTTATCGATTACTTCTCATATTTTGATCTCAACCAGAACGACCCCCCCCCCTCCCCCAATGTTTTAAGGACTTCCGGTTCCATTTTGTAAGTTTATCCTTTTTCTCTTTCACTTATTCAACTAGAATGTGTAGGATCAAATATAATAATCAAGCCTACTAGAAGTCTGAATGTTAGAATAACCAAAAACCAAATCATTATGTGAAATAAAAATATTACCCTCGCATACCTAAAGAAAATGTACCGATCGAGTTAGATCAACGCCGGCTAGACCGATTTCTTGCCACCGGTCAGACCGCTGTAATGCCACCGATTAGACTGGTGTCTTACCGTTGGTTAGATCATCGCTACACCGCTGGTTGGAACGCTTGTCTATCATCGGTTGTACCGCTCGTTGGTTAGACCACTCGCCAGATATTGGTCTAACCGTCGGGATCCAGTTTGTCAGTTGGTGATGTTCTTTTGTATAGCTCTAGTTCGTTGATCACGTGAAATTCATGCACTATTTGTCCATGTTTATGGATTAAAGTAAATTTTACTTTGTTGTATTTAGTATTTCTAAACAGAACACCTCATCTTTTTCTTTTAACACATGGCCTTCAAAATCTTATAGCGACGGCCCGAGTGTCGTGCAGCACCCATCCACCGTGTTGTGTCCCTCATCAGCCATGAACCAGCGGCAAGCAGCCATTGTGTCTGATCCACCTAAATTTATGTGTGCTTTACCACAATATTAATATATACACATAGCCATACATTTTGATATGACAAATAGGGTACTGAAGCTAAAATAAATCAAGCTATAAACAAAATTAAGCATATAGTTAAGTAGCATGCCATCCAAGGGGGTGAAGACAATGCAACCTCAATATTCAATTAAGTGTGGTTCCAGTAGTTACAACATATCTATCTATCTATACCTATACTAATCGGGCACTTTCTAGGAGCTCTCACGTTAATTAGAAAAATCCATCCGTTAATCGAGTAGACAGTGTAATCTTAACCGTAGATTATCAATCTACGCACGTACTACTTTTTTTTTTTTTTGGGAAATCTGTTGTCGTAAGTATTCTTTTCCGCAGCTGTACGTCCGAAATCGGTAGAACAGCATAACTGCATTATTTGGTACTCCTAGATGGCAAGGATTAACGCGTCGACGGTAGTCCTTCTTCACTTTAGGATGTATAATCGATCTGCTCATACGCAGATGGCCATGGCGCACGTCTTGTAAACTCTCTACCTCTGATGATTTTTCCAACCAAGAGACATCGTTCGAATTGATCATTCTGCCTCCGGTTGCTATTTTCTTAACAAAGATTTGGTTCAATTTCTTTTGTTCAATTCATAACTCAGTTATGCCATCATTTGATCTTATAAATTCAGGTGTTATTCAAGATGTCATCTAGAATTAAACAAGTTCGCTTGCACCTAATAAGATCGGGAGTGGCCACTACATCTGCACAGCACTATAAGGAAGAAGCATATGCACACACACCCCTGAATACGCCCCTAACAAATGCATGCTCAAAGAAACGGAGATTAGCTGTAAAACCATAGCCTTCATATGGATGGTAAGTTAATCCTTACATAACTTTCAAATATGACTAATTTCATATTTGTTATGTTACTTGGCATCATGTACTACAAATATGAAGAGGTGAAGAAAACAAGACACACATGAAACATAAGATTAATCCTATTTCGAATGACATAGGCATATATTTTATAATATACTCCAAGTGGTTAGGTGAATCTTATTACCAGCTGATCAACTTCAAGTTGAAAATTTATTTTTAAAGTAAACATTCCAATTGCAATATGTAATCTCTTTAGCTTTTCAACATTGTCTAAAAGCAAGATTCCAAAGTCGAAATCAAATTAAAAGTACAACATGAAAAAGCATGCATGATTAATTCTTAATTTCGAAATTATTCAATCAAGTAAAAATCTCAATAGTTACTAAATACTAAATCTAGGATCATTAAAACATGGAGAAATAGTAACTAACACTCGAAACAAAGAACATTTCAATACTTATTAAATAGTATTAACTTCACAACTATTAAATCATGAAAAACCTATAATCAAGGTCCCAAACCGAGTACAACTCTTTAATAGTTAAATTTTGGAGCTATTAAATAACAATATTCTATAATCAATACTCTAATGTCCATACTGAGTACAGTCGTACTAACTGATTTTAAAATTTTAAATTAAATTATGAAAATGATAAACCAGACTCCATAGATGCGTGCAAATCAATAGTTATTAAATATTATTTTTAATATTATTAAATATAGAAAATAAAAAATAACTAGCAGAGAAAATATTAAGATGGACTCAATATTTATGCATGTTTTTTCATTTTTCAACAATCAATCATTGTGTTGTGTTTAGAACTATAGGGTATGTTTAGATCCCACCCCAAAATTTTACACCATATCATGTCGAACATTTGAACACATGCATGAAGTATTAAATATAGGCTAAAAAATAACTAATTGCATAGATTATGACTACTTTGTGAGACGAATCTTTTAAGCCTAATTGCTCCATGATTTGATAATATGGTGCTACAGTAAACATGTGCTAATAACGGATTAATTAGGCTTAATAATTGTAGCATAGTGGTTACAAGAGTCTCGGTAGCACCTGAGGTCCTGGGTTCGACTCCCCATGGGAGCGAATTTTCCAGGATTTAACGGCTTTGTGCTTTCAGTGGTAGGAGACGTACCCCTCGACAGTGAGGCGCCTGTGGTGACTTCGTCAATCTCTCCAGAATTTGCCGGCCCAGTCTTCGAAGATGTCAATCTCTCCAGAATTTGCCGACCCAGTCTTCGAAGATGCTCATAGGGGTAGGGTTTGTGTGCGTGTGTTCATAGGAGTGAGTGCGCGTGCGTTGTGAGTATCTGCGTTGTACTGTGTAATTCTCAAAAAAAAATTCCGTCTCGCGGTTTATTGATGGATACTGTAATTAGTTTTTTATTAGTGCCCGAACACCGAATGCAACACCCTATATAATACCCGATGTGACACGCCAAAACTTTATACCCCTCGATCTAAACACCCCCTTAATACAAAGTTTACATGTAAATTTAATAACTACCGTATTGGACATATGCTGAAATTTCAATATTGATAATAATATCCCGTGCAACGCACGGGTAGACGGCTAGTCCTGGTAATCCTTATGTTCAATACAGTATAGATCAAGAGAGTCAACCGATATGCTTGAACAAGGTCCACAACGGATTCAAAATTTTCGTTAATTTATCAAACAATTTAGGTGTGGCAAAGGAAAAGCGACCAAACAGTACATACTACTGTTTTGTTTAACTTTTTTAGGTAATACTGTTTTCTTTAGCTTGTTACATATTCTGAAAGCAATATAGCCTAAAAAGAGGAAAGAGGATTAGATGCTCTCATGATAATCTACTCTTAGGCAGCCCAACTGAAGGAGAAGGTCATATTTCAAAATTAATCTAGCAAGGAATATTAATTATAGAACCATCCGCTTGTTCACCAAAGGTAAAGATATATATTAGAAAATGACAATATATACTCCACAACTATTTTGATGTATCAAATGCATGTATGCTAATAAACTCAATCAGTACTTAATAATCCTACTGGGTTTGTGCTGTACTGATAAAAGAAAAAAATTTCCAAAAGGAATCAACAACTTACATATATATTCCCTGGCCGATAGATAATCAGGTACGGTATAGTCACCTTCTTTGTTAGTTCCAATATTTTGCACTAAAAGTTTTTTACAAAAAGAAATTATGCTTTGTAACATAACATCAAACTTTCCCAAGCGCTGTTTTAGAATACAGTGTACTGGAGAACTGTTTTCTAAATTTAGAGGGTACCTTAAGGTGAAAAGGAAAATGTAATTAAGCTGTAATATTACAGCTTAATTACAACATTAATGTTGTAAGAAGTACAAATTATATATATTAGTTGATGCTATCTTATCTAAAGAATATAGTTGGGCCATGACTATGGATATGCTGTTTTGAAGTCTTCCCCCAAATCCTGCCCAATCTTTTGAACATAAAAATGACTTGGACCAGGCCAGCACGACCTTGGCACTCTCCAACAGCCAATAATTAACCAATGCATCTATGCTAGTACATGCATGGATTTGGGTGTACTTTTCATATGACATGGACCTTGGTAAACTTTCGGTTTCATTTCCACCTTTTGAAATCCTTCTCATATTGTACAATGTACAGTATTTTGTAAATGGTTTCCTTACTTTCATCATTACCCCCGGAAGTTCCACCTCTATATTAATTAGCTGCTTCTTGGTCCCTTCACCCTAGGAGCATTATTGTCACTTCACAAATACTTCATTAATTATCTAATAAAAAGTTCACGCATACTCCCTCCAGTCAAATTTATTTGATGTTGGGACAACTGAGTTTCATTCACTCAATGTCAAATATTTTTCACTTGGTATAATAATTAACACTACTATAGAAATTGTTATAGGTGCCGGTTGGGAAATCCCTATGGGTGCCGGTTTCTCAACCGGCACCTATTAGGTGTTCTCAAAGGTGCTGGTTCAAAGGTGTTGGTTTAGGAACCAGCACCTTTAAGGCTCTAGGAATGAAAAAAAAAAGCGGCTTGATGCATTGGACCATCGAGCAACTCCACTTCTTCCCAACAAGATTAAAGAACGCATACACGATTTAAGATTAATGAACACATGAACACATAGCATCAACAACATCATCATTCATCCATAAACACGACGGCATCAAAAAGAACATCAAAAAAATTAACATCAAAACACGGCTTCTCCACCCCTGCCACCGGCATCCTTCTCCAGCACTACCGTCGTCACCGCATGAGGAGGGCGCAGCGGCCGCCGCTGCCGCCGCCTACACTCCCGCCGGATCTGGCGGAGAGGAGGGTGCGGGCGCCCCCGCTAGCATCACTGGAGGCTGCCACCGACCTCCCATCCCGCCGCCTCCCCTCCCGCCAGATCTGGTGGATAGGAGGGCACAACCGCCGCTGCTTCCGCTTCCGTCGGGCCGCCGCCGCTGCCGCTGCTTCTGCCAGGCCGCCGCCGGGATAGAGAGAACGAGAGAGAGAATTGAAGGATAAGGACAGGAGGGTGTTAATATGGATAAGGCCGCCCGTCAAAAAAAAATGGATAAGGCCGGCG
Source organism: Oryza longistaminata (assembly GCA_009805545.1). Classification (NCBI taxonomy): domain Eukaryota; kingdom Viridiplantae; phylum Streptophyta; class Magnoliopsida; order Poales; family Poaceae; genus Oryza; species Oryza longistaminata. The sequence continues at coordinate 708,283 of CM020185.1, read as the reverse complement.
CTCGATCGGCTCGCTGGCTCGGCTCGGTTTTGTATAGGTGCCGATTTTTTAAAAAACTGACAACTATAGTATATGTGCTTTTTTTTTTAAGAACCGGCACCTATAGTTGCTTAAAGGTGTCAGTTTTATATGTTTTTGCTATCGGGCACTTTCTGAGGAGCTCTCACGTATTAAGAAAATCATCCGTTAAGTCGAGGTAGACGTGTATCTTAACCGTAGATTATCAATCTACGCACCGTTGACTTTTACTTTTTTTTTTTTGGGAAATCTGTTCTCGTAAAGTTATTCTTTTTCCGCAGGCTGTTACGTCTGAAAAATCGGGTTAGAACAGCATAACTGCTTATCAGACTCCTAAGATGGCAAGGAATTAACGCGTCGACGGTAGTTTCCTTCTTCCACTTTAGGATGTATCATCGAATCTGCTCATACGCAAGATTTGGCATGGCGGCACGTCTTGTAAACTCATCTTACCTCTTGATGATTTTTCAACAAGAAGACCATCGTTCCGAATTTGATCACTCTGCCTCCGTGCTATTTTCTTAACAACAAGGATTTGGTTCAATTTCTTTTTCAATTCATAACTCAGTTATGCCAATCATTTGATCTTATAAATCAGGGTTATTTTCAAGATGTCACTGAATATAAAAACAAGTTGCTTTGCACCTAATAAGATCGGGAAGTTGGCACTGACATCGCACAGCACTATAAGGAAGAAAGCATATGCCACACCCCCCTGAATACGCCCCTAACAACTGGATGCCAAAGAAACGGAGATATACGCTGTAAAACCAATAGGCCTTCATATGGGATGGAAAGTTTAATGCCTTACATAACTTTCAATATGACTATTTCCATATTTGTTTATGTTTACCTTGGCATCATTACTCCAAATATGAAGAGTGAAGAAAAACAAGACACACATGAAACATAAGATTAATTCCATTATTTCGGAATGACATAGGCATATTATTTTAATAATATTACCAAGTGGTTTAGGTGAATCTTATTACCAAGCTGATTTCAAACTTCAAGTGAAAATTATTTTTAAAAGGTAAACATTCCATTGGCCCAAGTCTATAACTCTTTAAGCTTTTCACATTGTCTAGAAGCCAGTTTCCAAAGTCGGAAATCAAAATTAAAAAGTACAACATTGAAATATTAAGCAATGCATGATTAATTCCTAAATTTTCGAAATTATTAATTCAAGTAAAATCTTGCAATAGTTACTAAATACTAAATCTAGGATATTTAAAACATGGAGAAATAGTAACTAACACTCGAAACAGAAAAAGAACTTTCAATATTATAAATAGTATTAACTTTACAACTATTAATTCATGAAAAACCTATAATTTCCAAGTCCCAACACCTAAGTAACACTCTTTAATAGTTAATTGGAGCTATTAAAAACAATATATTCTATAATCCATGACTCTAATGTGCCTTACTGAGTAGCAAGTCGTACTAACTGATTTTAAAATTTAAATTAAATTATGAAAATGAGTAAACCATACTCCATAGATACGTGCAATCTATGTTTATTAAATATTTATTTTAATTTATTAAATGATATAGAAAATAAAAAACTAACTGGAGCCAGAGAAATATTAAGATGGACTCATTTTATGACATGTTTTTTCATTTTTAACACAATTCAATCATTGTGTTGGGTTTAGTAAACTTAGGGTTCTGTTTAGGACTTCCCACCCCCAAAATTTACACCATTATCAATGCTCGTAAACATTTGAAATAACATCGCAGTGAAGTAATTCACATATAGGCAAAAAAATAACTAATGGCACATATGAATTTATCATTACTTTGTGAGTACGAAATGCTTTATGAATAACGCTTTCAATGCTTCATATTATAAATAATGTGCTACAAGTAAACTGTACTTATAAATGGATAATTAGGCTATAATATTGTAGCATAGTGGTTACAAAGAGTTCTCTGGTGCGGAAGCAACCTGAGTCCTGGGTTCGACTTCCCCACATGGGAGCGAATTTTCCAGGATTTAACAGCTTTGTAGCTTTCAGTGGTAAGGAGTACGAGCCCCATCGAACCAGTGAGGGCGCCTGTGTACTTCGTCAATCTCTCCAGATTTGCCGGCCTACCCCCAATGTTTTAAGGACTTCCGGTTCCATTTTGTAAGTTTATCCTTTTTCTCTTTCACTTATTCAACTAGAATGTGTAGGATCAAATATAATAATCAAGCCTACTAGAAGTCTGAATGTTAGAATAACCAAAAACCAAATCATTATGTGAAATAAAACTATTACCCTCGCATACCTAAAGAAAATGTACCAGCCGAGTTAGATTAACGCCGGCTAGACCAATTTCTTGCCACCAGTCAGACCACTGTAATGCCACCGATTAGACTGGTGTCTTACCGTTGGTTAGATCATCGCTACACCGCTGGTTGGACCGCTTGTCTATCATCGGTTGGACCGCCCGTTGGTTAGACCACTCGGCAGATATCGGTCTAACCGTCGGGATCCAGTTTGTCAGTTGGTGATCTTCTTTTGTATAGCTCTAGTTCGTTGATCACGTGAAATTCATGCAATATTTGTCTATGTGTATGGATTAAAGTAAAATTTACTTTGTTTTATTTAGTATTTCTAAATAGAACACCTCATCTTTGTCTTTTAGCACATGGGCTTCAAAATTCTTATAGCGACGGTCCGAGTGTCAGGTAGCACCCATCCACCGTGTTGTGTCCCTCATCAGCCATGGACCAGCGGCAAGCAGCCAATATGTCTGATCCACCTAAATTTATGTGTGCTATGCCACAATAATAATATATACACATAGCCATACATTTTGATATGACAAATAAGGTACTGAAGCTAAAATAAATCAAGCTATAAACAAAATTAAGCATTATGGAGTAGTTAAGTAGCATGCCATCCAAGGGGGTGAAGACAAATGCGACCTCAATATTCAATTAAGTGTGGTTCCAGTAGTTACAACATATCATGGTAATCCTTATGTTCAATACAGTATAGATCAAGAACGGAGTCAACCGATATGCACGAACAAGGTCCACAACGGATTCAAAATTTTCGTTAATTTTGTCAAACAATTTAGGTGTGGCAAAGGCAAAGCGACCAAAAAGTACATATATACTACTGTTTTCTTTAACTTTTTTAGGTAATACTGTTTTCTTTAGCTTGTTACATATTCTGAAAGCAATATAGCCTAAAAAGAGGAACGAGGATTAGATGCTCTCATGATAATCTACTCTTAGGCAGCCCAACTGAAGGAGAAGGTCATATTTCAAAATTAATCTAGCAAGGAATATTAATTATAGAACCATCCGCTTGTTCACCAAAGGTAAAGATATATATTAGAAAATGACAATATATACTCCACAACTATTTTGATGTATCAAATGCATGTATGCTAATAAACTCAATCAGTACTTAATAATCCTACTGGGTTTGTGCTGTACTGATAAAAGAAAAAAATTTCCAAAAGGAATCAACAACTTACATATATATTCCCTGGCCGATAGATAATCAGGTACGGTATAGTCACCTTCTTTGTTAGTTCCAATATTTTGCACTAAAAGTTTTTTACAAAAAGAAATTATGCTTTGTAACATAACATCAAACTTTCCCAAGCGCTGTTTTAGAATACAGTGTACTGGAGAACTGTTTTCTAAATTTAGAGGGTACCTTAAGGTGAAAAGGAAAATGTAATTAAGCTGTAATATTACAGCTTAATTACAACATTAATGTTGTAAGAAGTACAAATTATATATATTAGTTGATGCTATCTTATCTAAAGAATATAGTTGGGCCATGACTATGGATATGCTGTTTTGAAGTCTTCCCCCAAATCCTGCTCAATCTTTTGAACATAAAAATGACTTGGACCAGGCCAGCACGACCTTGGCACTCTCCAACAGCCAATAATTAGCCAATGCATCTATGCTAGTACATGCATGGATCTGGGTGTACTTTTCATATGACATGGACCTTGGTAAACTTTCGGTTTCATTTCCACCTTTTGAAATCCTTCTCATATTGTACAATGTACAGTATTTTGTAAATGGTTTCCTTACTTTCATCATTACCCCCGGAAGTTCCACCTCTATATTAATTAGCTGCTTCTTGGTCCCTTCACCCTAGGAGCATTATTGTCACTTCACAAATACTTCATTAATTATCTAATAAAAAGTTCACGCATACTCCCTCCAGTCAAATTTATTTGATGTTGGGACAACTGAGTTTCATTCACTCAATGTCAAATATTTTTCACTTGGTATAATAATTAACACTACTATAGAAATTGTTATAGGTGCCGGTTGGGAAATCCCTATGGGTGCCGGTTTCTCAACCGGCACCTATTAGGTGTTCTCAAAGGTGCTGGTTCAAAGGTGTTGGTTTAGGAACCAGCACCTTTAAGGCTCTAGGAATGAAAAAAAAAGCGGCTCGATGCATCGGACCATCGAGCAACTCCACTTCTTCCCAACAAGATTAAAGAACGCATACACGATTTAAGATTAATGAACACATGAACACATAGCATCAACAACATCATCATTCATCCATAAACACGACGGCATCAAAAAGAACATCAAAAAAATTAACATCAAAACACGGCTTCTCCACCCCTGCCACCGGCATCCTTCTCCAGCACTACCGTCGTCACCGCATGAGGAGGGCGCAGCGGCCGCCGCTGCCGCCGTCTACACTCCCGCCGGATCTGGCGGAGAGGAGGGTGCGGGCGCCCCCGCTAGCATCACTGGAGGCTGCCACCGACCTCCCATCCCGCCGCCTCCCCTCCCGCCAGATCTGGTGGATAGGAGGGCACAACCGCCGCTGCTTCCGCTTCCGTCGGGCTGCCGCCGCTGCCGCTGCTTCTGCCAGGCCGCCGCCGGGATAGAGAGAACGAGAGAGAGAGAAAGAGAGAGAGAATTGAAGGATAAGGACAGGAGGGTGTTAATATGGATAAGGCCGCCCGTCAAAAAAAAATGGATAAGGCCGGCGCTCGATCGGCTCGCTGGCTCGGCTCGGTTTTGTATAGGTGCCGATTTTTTAAAAAACTGACAACTATAGTATATGTGCTTTTTTTTTTAAGAACTGGCACCTATAGTTGCTTAAAGGTGTCAGTTTTATATGTTTTTAGTCCGCGGCAGAGGGAAAAGCACTATAAGTGCAGGTTTAGCTGTTTCGGGACCTATAGTGCAGATCTCTATGTGCTTTTCTTAGTAGCTTAAACAGCTTGTTCTATTCACCTATTTACCATCACCAATAACTGCTACACACTAAGTTTGTTGCCGGCTCCACTACTCTTTGGCGTCTTTATTTCATCATACTAGGTGATATTTGTCCACATAAATGTGTTTAATTTAGCTTATCAGATCATATGGATAAATATGTGGATATTTGTCTCCCCATCCTAAATAATTAACCAAGGTAGGCATCACTTAACTAAACTCTACAGCCCCATTCTATTGGGAAGAATATTACCAAGCAAGAGTCGTGGTGGCAGCATCCACACTTGTGCATGGAACTTATACCTTCCCTTTTACTGAGGCCGACCAATATAATGGAATATCTCTAATAGAACAAATCATTAGTTACAAGAATCATGTACGTGTAGTTTATGCCTCAGATTATACATTAAGATGGCAGTAGATACATATATTATATACACGGTTTCGTGGTTGGATAAACATTGAATGATATTTGGCCAAACCTGCAGGTTAAAGAGTGGGGATATATGGAGACTGAATCTGATACCTTCATAATAAGTGACACGGACGACCGACCATATATATCTTGGCATTTCAGGTCAAGTAGTACGTCAATGTAAGCGAGCTAATTAGCATAACTTGACTGGTTTGGGTCGTTATAGTGAGAACCTATCCACACCTGGATTAGGAGTCCTAAATTTGTTACAGGTGCTTGTGTTTTTTTTTTTCTTGGGACTTAATCGAACTAAGCTATATGAGATGGTTAGCTCTCTAATCTTTTATTTGATGTGTGCTAGGATGTACAGATGTGGGCATGAAAAAGACAAGCAACAAACAATGGCATGGGTGCAACTATTATGAGCAGGACACACTCCAAGATCCTTTTGCTGTCTCCTTGAAGCTACTCCCTCTCTGTCAGATGTGACCCCTCCTAGTATAATAAATCTGGACAATTCGATCACGTTAGTTTTCTTGACGGAGGGAGTATGGCGCAAATTAATTAGCCGACCATGATAAAGTTATGGTGCAAATTAATTGGACAACGACTTTAGTTACAAACAATTACAAAATTACTCGTGTTTTATTTTATCTATTACCACCCTTCAAGAATAAAGCGTAGATACTCTCGTAGGTATGGGAGGTACACAAGGTACCTTCCAAACGCTGTAAAAGGACTTAAAACAAATACTTATCACACTAGTCCAGATACTTGAGAAGAATGCTTTGAGTCAAGCAGATCTCTCTCCTTTCCAATACATATAACAACTTTTTTTAACTAAATTTTTAATGATGTTTTCCAAAATCTATAGTTCCAATAAAGTTACAACCCACTAATTTTAAAGCTCAACATGCAAACATGTCACATCATCACTCAATAGCAATAATTGCATATTTAACATCATGGAAGCATGCAACATCATCTGCAATTTATTTAATTCTACAAATCAATATGCAACATATCTAATCATCACCCCCTCACATCATTTTCATAATATTTTAACAAATCTATCTATCATTTTTATAATATTTAACATATACATATTCCACATTAAAGCACGGGTATCATTTGTTTATTTCATGATATGTTCTGATGAACTCTAATGTTTCATTTATTTTCTATTTATTACTCCTAACTTGATTGTTGAAAAAAAGTATATTGAAAATTGCTTAGTAATTCATGTAGCGAAGCACGGGGAATCACCTAAATGGAAAAGATGTACGGATAAGTTTAGGACAGTGAGATGCATAAAGCCTTCCGTTACTTTTTTGGTAGAAAGAAGAAACAAAAGAAAGTGAAAATAGAAACTCTACTTTTGGAGAAGTTTGGGGGAGGGCAGAGGTTCATTTCAACAAGGAAAAAGTACGAATTTTATCCCCCAACTAATTGAGGTAGTATGATTTACCCTCTTACACTACAATAGCCATAGAGTTGACACCCAAAACTCTTAAAACCGCGGATAAATTAACCACACGCCTAACTCGATTCGAAACGGTTTTCAGCCTACGTGGCACACACGTGGCGATACAATGTCAGCAAAAGCAAAATAAATCTGATGGGGCCCACCTGTCAGCACCTTTTTTTCTCTTCCTTTTCTCCGCCCCTCTGCTCTCTGTGGACACACCACACAGGAGCCAAGCTGGCGGCAGCGGAGACCCCCCCCCCCCCCCCCGGGGAAAAAAAAAAAAAACAAAAAAAAAAAAAAAAAAACCCCCCCCCCGCCCCCCCGCCGCGAACCCCCCGGGGGGGGGGGGGTTTTTTTTTTTTTTTTCGGGGGGGGGGGGGGGGGGGGGGGGGGGGTGGGGGGGGGGGGGGGGGGGGGGGGGGGGGGGGGGGGGCCCCGCCCCCCCCCCCCCCCCCCCCCTCCCCCGAAAAGAAGGCGTTTTTTTTTTGAAAAAAAAAACAGGTCCCCCTCGCTTTGGGGGGGGAGGGGGGGGGAAAAAAGGGGGCGGGGGGGGGGGGGGGGGGGGCCCGCCCCCCCCCGCCCCCCCCTCCCCCCGGGTGGCCCCCCGCGGGTGGGCGGCTGGAGGTGGCTGCGGGCAGCGGTGGGCGTGAGGCTGACGACGGGCAGGCGCAAAGGCGGCGGCGGGCGGTGGTCGGAGGAGCCGAGGTTGGCAGTGGGCGGGCGTGGAGGCAGCTGCGGGCGGCGGGTGGACGCGAGCTGGCGACGGGCGGGCGCAGAAGCGGCTGCGGGTGACGGCGGGGGCGGAAGCGGCGGGCGGTGGTCGAGGAGCCGAGGCCGGCGACGGGCGGGGGCGGAGAAGGCAGCGGGCGGCGGGTGGCACGAGGCTGGCAACGGGCAGGGGCAGAGCGGCAGCGGACGGCGGGCGGGCGCGGCAAGGAGCCAAGGCCAGAGGCGGCTGCATGCGGCGGGCGCGGAGGCCGTGCGGAGGCACCTGCGACGACGGCACTTGGCGAGCGGCTCTTCCACTCTATGTGTGTGTGTGTGTGTTGCGCCATCAAAAGAGCGGTCCTCGAGGCCCATGACGAGCTTGGCAGGGGCGATGAGGTCTCGTGGCACCGCCCACGACGAAGGTCGCGGGAAGGAATTGACGAGCCCCCCTTCTTCTCCACTTCTTCTTCCTTCTTCTCCACTCCTCTCCTTCTTCTTCGCGGTTGGCGGCGGAGGTCCTCCCACGCCTCTCCCCGCCGGCCTCGAGCGACCTCCTTCTCCTCCTCCTCGTCCGCTGCTGTTGTTGGACAGGCATCCCTGCAAGCTCGCCCCACCCCTCCCACGCCGTCGCTCCCTGGGATGAGGAGAAGCCGCCGGAAGCCGAGGAGGCCGCTCTGCTTTGCCGCCCCACACAAACGAGGTCCACCTCCATTGCCGACCACCTGAGAGAGAGAATCTCCGTTGCCGACCACCTGAGAGAGAGAGTGCGCGCGCGCATGTGCAAGGGGCTTGGAGGGATATGTATGACATGTGGGCCCAGAGAAAATTTTTTATTTTATTTGCTGACTGTGTTGCCATGTTGGCGCCACGTGTACAAGTTCAACTCTAAACCGCTAAAAACAGTGCTCAGGGGGTTATTTGCCCGGTATGAATACTTGAGGGTGTAAAATATCTGGTTTTGTGGTTTACGGGGGTAATTCGATCGGCTGCGATAGTTCAAGGAGGTAAAACGTACTTTTTCCTTTCCGCAAAGGTGTGGCGAACATTGTTTCAACCCAATCTGTTATCTGAACCAATACCACATCAAAACTTGTTACTAATATACTCCCTCCGTCCCACTAATTAAGACACAATCAAACATGGCACACGTTATTTAAAACTAATCTTTGACTTTAATTTCTCAAGTACTACGATGTTTGCAGCAACCAAATCACAATATTGTATACTTATATTATGAATTTGTATATACTCATATTGTGATTTTCCGCATCCATCTTCCTACTAGTTACATAAGGATGAAATAGAGGGAAAAGGGGAATAGAGACACCATCGGTGTTCTTGGCAAGCGATGACGAGATAGATGTGACTCCTAGTCCCCCACCAAGCTGTACACTGCCTAGATCTGGTGGTTAGATTTCCGATCTCGATGCATGTTGGGAGCTTTGTCTTCCACTAACTGGGGCTCTTTGACCCTACCGGCCTCTGCCCAACGTAGATCTGAGGAGAAGAGAACGTCTCCGCCAAGCGCCTATCTCCAGCTAAAATACCAATGGCAATGGCAGGTGATGAGCATGGCAATGAGCCTGATGCTTATCGGTACTAATTTACTTATTTTGAGACGGAGGATCGAAGTATCTAAGTTATAGTAAAGTGCACGGGCGGTCTCTATATAAACTTACACGTGTGCGTCATCTAGATGCTTGATCTCTAAAATATATTTTTAGACTTCTGAAGTTGGCTTTGGTAACACACGAATCCAAACAGGCTCTAACCTGATTCGTGCGTTGACATGGCAATGCCACGCTGGTGCCTTCGTATTTGTGGGACTCACATGTGAGTCACATATATAGAAAAAAATTAAAACGTAAAAAAAAATAAACACCATTTGTCAAGTAGTATCATCAAGGAAAATATGTTTTTAATTTATTCTTTTCTATGTGACTGATATGTACATAGGCACCACAGACTAGGTCAGTGCGTGGAGCAGGTTAGGGTCCGTTTGAAATTTTATAATACCCAAGATAAGTTTGAGACCTTAAAATATAATTTAAGAGTTTCAAGACCTAGATGACACATCAGCACTAGTTGCCCGCCCGTATACTTCACTTTATAAGTTATAACCCGCTATATGTATTCTGTAGCTCAACACGCAAACATATCACACCATCATCGTTTCTTTATACTAATATCGATCGTACATTCATCCACATATGACATATTTCGTAACAAACCGCAGAGCATCATCTAGTCCCTGTATATAAACCCAACCCAAGTGTCGACCTTAAGCCAGCGGGGGTAGAGACAAGCAAGCAAAGGAAAGCAAAGCATGTCTGGATGCCCATCCCTTAACCTCTCCTGCGACAACACTTCCTGCAACCTCTTCTGCTGCCACCCCAAACAACACGAACCACCACCGGCACCCCACGCCGCCGCCACCAAACCGCCGCCGCCGCCGCCACACGATGACCCACCCCTCAAGCCGCCGCCGCAGCAGCAGTTCGTAACCGCACAGCCACCGCCGCCGCCAGATGAACCACCGCTCAAGCCGCCGCCGACGACGACGACGACGATGCCGGTCATATTAGTGCAGCCTCCGCCCACGTTCTACCCAGCCGTGCTGCCGCCTGAGCCGCCGCCGCCACGTCGTCCTGCAGCGACGCCGTACAACAGCAGAGAAGGCGTCGACGACGACGACAGCCATCACGTGGCGCCGCCGCCACGCCGGTCGTCCGCAGCTCGTCCTCCTTCTGCGCCGGAGACGCCGCTGCCGTTGCCTTGCTGTGAGAAGCCCCCGCCGCCGCCGCGGCAGCCACCAGCTCATGATCAGTTCGCGGCGGGCGTCCCGAACGGCGGCGGCTACGGGGAGAAGCATCCCGTGGCGGTGGCGGCAAGAGCGGTGCCTGCTCGTCACTACGTGCCACACAAGAACCACGAGGTGGCTGCCCCGCCGTCGCCGCCGCCGGCGGCGGCTCGGTACGACGACAATTGGCAAATCATCGAGAGCAGCCGTTACTGTTAATTACAATTAGTAGGTGGTTTCAGCTGGAAATTAATTAATTAATTAATTAATTATATTTATGCATTTGCTAGTATATGTACTACGCGCATGCAGGTTGTAGATACTTTGAGAAGAATGCTTTGGTCAAGCAGATCTCTCTCCTTTCCAATACAACTTTTTAAAAGTTTAATGATGTTTCCAAAATCTATAGTTTCTATATATAAAGTTACATTTCCATAATATTTTTGACAAAATCTATCTATCATTTTATAATATTTAACATATATTATAATATGTTTCACATTAAAGCACGGGTATCATTTGTTTATTTCATGATAAGTACTGATGAACTCTAATGTTTCATTTATTTTCTTTTACTCCTAGCTTGATTGTCGAAAAAAAAAGGAATACTGAAAATTGCTTAGTAATTAATTCATGTAGCGAAGCACGGGAAATCACCTAAATGGAAAAGATGTATGGATAAGTTTAGGACAGTGAGATGCATAAAGCCTTCCATTACTTTTGGTAAAAGAAGAAACAAAAGAAAGTGAAAATAGAAACTCCACTTTTGGAGGGGAAGTTGGGGGGAGGCAGAGGTCCATTTCAAGCCGGGATAGAGAGAACGAGAGAGAGAATTGAAGGATAAGGACAGGAGGGTGTTAATATGGATAAGGCCGCCCGTCAAAAAAAAATGGATAAGGCCGGCGCTCGATCGGCTCGCTGGCTCGGCTCGGTTTTGTATAGGTGCCGATTTTTTAAAAAACTGACAACTATAGTATATGTGCTTTTTTTTTTAAGAACTGGCACCTATAGTTGCTTAAAGGTGTCAGTTTTATATGTTTTTAGTCCGCGGCAGAGGGAAAAGCACTATAAGTGCAGGTTTAGCGGTTTCGGGACCTATAGTGCAGATCTCTATGTGCTTTTCTTAGTAGCTTAAACAGCTTGTTCTATTCACCTATTTACCATCACCAATAACTGCTACACACTAAGTTTGTTGCCGGCTCCACTACTCTTTGGCGTCTTTATTTCATCATACTAGGTGATATTTGTCCGCATAAATGTGTTTAATTTAGCTTATCAGATCATATGGATAAATATGTGGATATTTGTCTCTCCATCCTAAATAATTAACCAAGGTAGGCATCACTTAATTAAACTCTACAGCCCCATTCTATTGGGAAGAATGTTACCAAGCAAGAGTCGTGGTGGCAGCATCCTCACTTGTGCATGGAACTTATACCTTCCCTTTTACTGAGACCGACCAATATAATGGAATATCTCTAATAGAACAAATCATTGGTTACAAGAATCATGTGTAGTTTATGCCTCAGATTATACTCCATCCGGTCCACAATATAAGGGATTTTCAGTTTTTACTTGCAACGTTTAACCATTCGTCTTATTCAATTTTTTTTTTGCAAATATAAAAAACGAAAAGTTGTGCTTAAAGTACTGTAAATAATAAAGTAAGTCACAAATAAAATAATTAATAATTTTAAAAAATTTTGAATAAGATGAGTGGTCAAACGTTACAAACAAAAACTCAAAATCCCTTATATTGTGGGCCGGAGGGAGTATAATCTGAGGCATATTATAGGACGGAGGGAGTATATTGAGATGGTGCAGTAGATACATATATATACACGGTTAATTTCGTGGTTGGATAAACATTGAATGATTTGGCCAAACCTGCAGGTTAAAGAGTGGGGATGGAGACTGAATCTGATACCTTCATTAAAAGTGACACGGACGACCGACCATATATATCTTGGCATTAATTTCAGGTCAAGTAGTACGTCAATGTAAGCGAGCTAAGCATCACTTGACTGGTTTGGGTCGTTATAGTGAGAACCTATCCACACCTGGATTAGGAGTCCTAGATTTGTTTTTTCTTTCTTGGGACTTAATCGAACTAATTAAGCTATATGAGATGGTTAGCTCTCTAATTTTTTATTTGACTAGAACAAATGCCCGTGCGTTGCAACGGGTGAATATTATTTTAATCTTATTACTGTTATACGGTTTAGTTCTGTGAGATTTCGCTTGGATATATATTCTGTTTTTAGAAAATTATGAGCTGCAATTAGGAATCCGATCGTCTCAAATTAATATGCGAGTTTTTCTAAGAAATTTCTTATACGACTCCTTCTAAATTTTCAAAAACGAACGAACTTAAAAATTAAAAATTAACTCAAATACGAATATGTATTTTCAAAAGCAAACGAACTAAAAAACTGACTCATACACAGATGACGTACCAAAGTATCGGCATATCCAATTTTTTTTAAAAATTAATAAATACTTAATTAATCACACACTAATAGACCACTCTATTTTTTCATGAACGGGAGATTTGTTCCGAACAAAACCAAATGAACACAGCCTTAATCCAAATTACATACGGACACAGTAAGTTGTTATCTTCCTGTCAAACCACACTGGACACTGGCACACGGCTGGGTTTGGGAACAAGAACACGACATTGGGCACGTCATGCGCGGGCACGTGCTGGGAAGATCCGAGCTAGTGACGTGCAGGCGGACTTGACATACGAGATGCACCAACGAAAAAGTTTGACAGCAGATTTCGATTTTAATGTTTTTGGAAAGGAAGACACATGACACGGGCAATTGAAATCGGAGTAGGAGTGACGTACGAAGTTTTGTTCGGCAAAAACATCATAGAGAAGAGATAGAGATGTGTGCTAGGATGTAACAAACAATGACATGGGTGCAACTATAATGAGCGGGACACTCTAAGATCCTTTTGCTGTCTCTTGGAAGCTACTCCCTCTGTCAAAAAAAAAAAAAAACAATGACCCCTCCCAGTACAATATATCTGGATAACCCGGTCATGTTGGTTTTTTTAGACGGAGGGAATATGGCGCAAATTAATTGGTTGACCATGAAGTTATGGTGCAAATCAATTGGACAACTACTTTAGTTACAAACAATTACAAAATTACTCGTGTTTTATTTTATCTATTAGACTATTACTACCCTTCAAGAATAAAGCATAGATACTCTCGTAGGTATGGGAGGTACACAAGGTACCTTCCAAGCGCTGTAAAAAGGACTTAAAACAAATACTTAATTATCACGCTAGTCAGATACTTGAGAAGAATGCTTTGAGTCAAGCAGATCTCTCTCCTTTCCAATACAACTTTTTAAAAGTTTAATGATGTTTCCAAAATCTATAGTTTCTATATATAAAGTTACATTTCCATAATATTTTGACAAATCTATCTATCATTTTATAATATTTAACATATATTTATCAATATGTTTCACATTAAAGCACGGGTATCATTTGTTTATTTCATGATAAGTAGTGATGAACTCTAATGTTTCATTTATTTTCTATTTACTCCTAGCTTGATTGTCGAAAAAAAAGGAATACTGAAAATTGCTTAGTAATTCATGTAGCGAAGCACGGGAAATCACCTAAATGGAAAAGATGTATGGATAAGTTTAGGACAGTGAGATGCATAAAGCCTTCCATTACTTTTTGGTAGAAAGAAGAAACAAAAGAAAGTGAAAATAGAAACTCCACTTTTGGAGGGGAAGTTGGGGGGAGGGCAGAGGTTCATTTCAACAAAGGTGTGGCAAACATTGTTTCAACCCAATCTAGTATCTGAACCAATACCACATCAAAACTTGTTACTAATATACTCCCTCCGTCCCACTAATTAAGACGCAATCAAACATGGCGCGTTATTTAAAACTAATATTTGACTTTAATTTCTCAAGTACTACGATGTTTGCAGCAACCAAATCACAATATTGTATACTTATATTATGAATTTGCATATACTCATATTGTGATTTTCGTCTGCATCCATCTTCCTGCTAGTTACATCAGGATGAGATAGAGGAAAAAGGGGAATAGAGACACCATCGGTGTTCTTGGCAAGCGATGACGAGATGTGACCCCTAGTCCCCCACCAAGCTGTACAGTACTGCCTAGATCTGGTGGTTAGATTTCCGATCTCCATGCATGTTGGGAGCTTTGTCTTCCACCTACTGGGGCTCCTTGACCCTCCCCGCCTCTGCCCAACGCAGATCTGAGGAGCAGAGAACATCTCCGCCAAGCGCCTACCTCCAGCTAAAATACCAATGGCAATGGCAGGTGATGAGCATGGCAATGAGCCTGATGCTTATTCGGCACTAATTTACTTATTTTGAGATGGAGGAAGTATCTGAGTTATAGTAAAGTAAAGTGTACGGGCGGTCTCTATATAAACTTACGCGTGTGCGTCATCTAGATGCTTGATCTCTAAAATATATTTTTAGATTTCTGAACTTGGCTTTGGTAACATAGGAATCCAAATAGGCTCCAACCTGATTCGTGCGTTGATATGGCAATGCCACGCTGGTGTCTTCGTATTAGTGGGACTCACACGTGAGTCACATAGAAAAAAAATTAAAACGTAGAAAAAATAAACACCATTTGTCAAGTAGTATCATCAAGAAAAATATGTTTTTAATTTATTCTTTTATATGTGACTGATATGTATATAGGCATCACAGACTACGTCAGTTCATGGAGCAGGTTAGGGTCTGTTTGAAATTTTATAACACCCAAGATAAGTTTGAGACCTTAAAATATAATTTAAGAGTTTCAAGACCTAGATGACACATCAGCACTAGTTGCCCGCCCGTATACTTCACTTTATAAGTTATAACCCGCTATATGTATTCTGTAGCTCAACACGCAAACATATCACACCATCATCGTTTCTTTATACTAATATCGATCGTACATTCATCCACATATGACATATTTCGTAACAAACCGCAGAGCATCATCTAGTCCCTGTATATAAACCCAACCCAAGTGTCGACCTTAAGCCAGCGGGGGTAGAGACAAGCAAGCAAAGGAAAGCAAAGCATGTCTGGATGCCCATCCCTTAACCTCTCCTGCGACAACACTTCCTGCAACCTCTTCTGCTGCCACCCCAAACAACACGAACCACCACCGGCACCCCACGCCGCCGCCACCAAACCGCCGCCGCCGCCGCCACACGATGACCCACCCCTCAAGCCGCCGCCGCAGCAGCAGTTCATAACCGCACAGCCACCGCCGCCAGATGAACCACCGCTCAAGCCGCCGCCGACGACGACGACGACGACGATGCCGGTCATATTAGTGCAGCCGCCGCCCTCGTTCTACCCAGCCGTGCTGCCGCCTGAGCCGCCGCCGCCACGTCGTCCTGCAGCGACGCCGTACAGCAACAGAGAAGGCGTCGACGACGACGACAGCCATCACGTGGCGCCGCCGCCACGCCGGTCGTCCGCAGCTCGTCCTCCTTCTGCGCCGGAGACGCCGCTGCCGTTGCCTTGCTGTGAGAAGCCCCCGCCGCCGCCGCGGCAGCCACCAGCTCATGATCAGTTCGCGGCGGGCGTCCCGAACGGCGGCGGCTACGGGGAGAAGCATCCCGTGGCGGTGGCGGCAAGAGCGGTGCCTGCTCGTCACTACGTGCCACACAAGAACCACGAGGCGCCGCCAGCTCATGATCAGTTCGCGGCGGCGGGCGTCCCGAACGGCGGCGGCTACGGGGAGAAGCATCTCGCGGCGGTGGCGGCAAGAGCGGTGGTGCCTGCTCGTCACTACGTGCCACACAAGAACCACGAGGTGGCGGCCCCGCCGTCGCCGTCGCCGGCGGCGGGTCGGTACGACGATAATTGGCATATCATCGAGAGCAGCCGTTACTGTTAATTACAATTAGTAGGCTGGAAATTAATTAATTAAATATATTTATGCATTTGCTAGTATATGTACTACGCGCATGCAGGTTGTTCAAGTTCATCGATCGAGTATATGTGTGTTTTTTTTTCTTTAATCAGATCGCAATGTTCGGTGTTATAGTGTTGATTGCCTAGCAAATTATTGGGCATACCAACATAAAAAGATGTACTCCCTCCGTTTTTTAATAGATGACGCCGTTGACTTTTTCTCACATGTTTGACCATTCGTCTTATTGAAAATTTTTATGCAAATGTATATGATATAAATCACACTTAAAATACTATGAGTGATAAAACAACTCATAACAAAATAAATTATAATTACGTAAATTTTTTGAACAAGACGAATGGTCAAACATGTGAGAAAAACTCAACGGCGTCATCTATTAAAAAACAGAGGTAGTATTTGTTATGATCGAGTATGTGTGTGTTACTTTGTTTTACTCCCTATCTGCTCTTTTACTTGTTATTTTGGATCATAGCAAATACATCTTTTTATGTTGAGTAAATTTCATAAAACTGTAACTTTAATGATAAAACTATTAGTTTGCTGCAACATTAGCGACATATTTCAGCATGCTACAACAATAACGTGGGAAATTATCATAAAACTACAACTTTTACGTTATATGCTACTACAGTACATATAGGTGACATCTATAGCAACATATAACGTAAAAGTTGCAGTTTTATGATAATTTCCCACGCTATCATTGTAGCAAACTGAAACATGTCGCTAATGTTGTAGCAAACTGATATTTCATCACTAAAGTTGCAGTTTTCTGAAACTTACTCTTTTATGTTTTATCATTTAGTTCTATAATTATATATAAGAACAAACAATTGAAAATTAATGTAAGTGAAAATTGTTCTCATGACATTTTTAATTACATATCAACTTTTTCATGACAAATTGAATTCTTGTTTTATTCTAGTCCAAAATACTATTACTAGATAATAGAAAAATGCTACTTCTAGATAATAGGACTTGTGAAATACTTGTAAACTTACTTTCTGCAAAATAAACCAAAGCCTATCGCAACAAAAGATACTATTGCAATAGGCTTAAATTCGTTGCAATATAAATCAAATTCGTTTGCAACCGATGCAATAAAACCTGTGGTATAGGGCTATTGCAACAAATTTTAACCCCGTCGATAAAAAGGTGATATTGCAACAATTTCACCATGCTATGAGAACAACTAATAATGCTGCAAAAAACATGTATTGCAATATGGCTTGTGCTGTACGGTGATAAGATTTTGCAATGCACAACTATCCATTGCAATACGTTATTGTCACATGCACATTTTTTGAAGTAATAGTCTATTGTCGCGAGCACTTTGTGTTGCAATACAGTATTGCCGCACATACTTTTCGTGGCAATAAATTAACTATAGACTCGAGAATAATTTCCTATCCTATTATACAAATATAAGTCAAAGCGATTGGTAAACATTGGTCAACTAATTATATGTGAATCAATTCATTTATAATCGCACAAAGATACCAGCAATGTTCCTAATTATGTAGAAACACATCTGAATGTCTGAAACAAAAACATATATAGTTTCTGAAACACACATGTCCATGTTTGATCAATTAAACATCTAAGTCTAATAGTTGTTTGGAATTATTCATATAGAAAGGGCACCATCCAAAGATGTTTTGGAAGCTGCGAACGATTATCCATTTTGATCTGTGCTTCAATCATATAAAGCCCATTCTGAAAAACATAATAGATGAGTCAATATACCTGGTTCTATGGATTAGGAATACATATGAGTCAATATTCCTTTCTTAAGGAATCGGTGCTTAAGTGGTGATCCCTAGTGGACGATGTAAAGAGCCTATTTGAGAGAGCTTTTAGCTTCTCTCAAAATCAGAAACTCTCGCTCAAACTGTCTAACTTTTGGTCCAGATTCTGAGAAAATGTATTTGTAAAATCCAAAAACTGAACTAGAAGTCTGAGAAACGGAGCTACCAACCAGTTTGCTTCTTGTAATCTTAGAGCAAGTTTAATAGTATAGCTAACTACTAGCTCCGAATTATCTATAGACAATTTAATAGCCAATTCATACAATAGTTACCTACAAAAATATACTACACTATTAATACCTAATCCCACCTGTCATATACACATTGTGTCTTGGAGGCTGTGCTAGCTATAAACCTGTAACCCGCTACTCTTCTCTCTCCTCTTTTATCTCCTTAAAATATGTTTATAGCTCGCTTATAGTCTGTTATTGTACCTGCTCTTAAACTCCTCGAACAGGATCACCTATACATTGGTCGACAAATTTTCTTCTAAAAAATTAACAGATGTAATTATAGTATAATCGTGATGTAAATATAGTACAATCGTAATGTAATTACACTATAACTTACATGTAACTTGTTATGTAACTTTCAAAAATCTCTTCATAACATGCTATTTCGGTGAAATGGAGGTTGTGGGAACGAATCCTCTCACATATGTGCGCGCAGTGACTTTTTTCTTCTTTAACTTGCACAAATCTTGAAACAAATCTAATGATTCAAAATTATGTGAAAGTTACATGCAAGTTACATTGTAATTATACTAGGATTGTAGTGTAGTTACATCTGTCAAATTTTTAGAAGAAAATTTATCGACAATGAATCAAATAGTCCCATAATAAAATTAAAATAACCTTCACCCATTGCAATACACGGATAGTTTTTTCTAGTTAGAAAATAAAAGAAATAATCAAGAGTTGGATGGCATCAATCAAGCTCGCGGAGGCTGACCCATCTCCATTAAAACACAGATCTATAATAAATTATGATGCCCACGTATATAGTGTAATTAGAAAAAGGAAATCCTGCAAACCCAAAGAAAAAAAATAAGAGAGAGAATCAGAGTAGATAATTTGCGTGAAGGGTGAGCTTGCGGAGAGACGTACGTCTGTAGGTGTGGGTCCGGAGGGATAGGTGACGAAGGAGTTAATTTTGATCTAATGGTTAATACGTGGGTCCACTGTTTTAAATAAAAATGAATAGTTAGATATTTTTCTCTTTTTTAGATTTTTTTTTAATTATTAGAGCGCTATGTGGCGGCGGATTTTTAGGAAGTTTAATAGACTTTTAGTATATAATAGATAGATGGTTAATATATATGTGTAGGTCCACCGTTTTAAATGAAAATTGAGAGTTAGATATATTCTTCTCTTTTTTAGATTTTTCGGCGGGGCGGCGGGAGCGGCGAAGCGACGGAGCTCGGCGGAGGGGCGGGACGGCGGAGCAGAGAGAGAGCAGAGGTGAGGAAGCCTCGCCGCCTCCTCTCCTCCCTCCTGTGCGCTGCCTCCCCTCCACGCCTCCTCCGCCGCCTCATCCCTAATCAATTATTATCATTCGCGGCCAGTTCAATCTCATGTCCGATTGAAGGACAAGTTGGCACCATTTCCTCTCGAGCTGTTCGTCGTTGTACCAGCCAGTGGCGAGAAATCACAGTTGCATTTGCATCAATCAATCACAAGCTAGCCGAGCGTGGCGATGGCGATGAAGAGGGGAGTCACGGCGGCGCTGTGTGGCTGGTCAACGCCGTACTGCTGCACGCCGCGTTGGTCGCCGACGCGCAGACGCTGGTGTACAAGTACTACGCCCAGAAGTGCCCCGCCGCCGAGTCCATCGTGTTCGACGAGGTCCAGAAGGCGTGGAACGCCCACCGGAGCATGCCGGCCAGCCTCCTCCGCCTCCACTTCTTCCACGACTGCTTCGTCAACGGCGGGACCGCGGGATGGCGGGGCGGCAGGGGCGGCAAAGCGACGGGAGCTCAGCGGAGTGGCGGAACGGTGGAGCAGAGAGAGCAGAGGTGAGGAAGCCTCCTCCTCTCCTCCCTCCCCGTCGCTGCCTCCCCTCCCACGCTCCTCCTCCGCCGCTCCATCCCTATCCTCGCCTCCTCGACCTCGCTGCCGCCTCTTCTTCTCCCTCCCACTGGTGACGATCCCGGCGGGTGGGGCGTTGGTCGGCGGCACATGTCCCCGGTGTCCCCGCATCCCGCCGGTCCACCGGGCTCCCGCCGCTCCCGCGGTCCCGCTGAGCTCCCACTGTCCCACCGCTCCGCCGTCCTGCCGCCGCCGGGCTCACGGAGCTCTCTCCATCTCGCTCGCCGTGAGATAAAGAGGAAGGAGAAAGGTGACTGGCATGTGGGCCCAATAATTTATTTTATTGTTTAACTCACTGACATGTGGGGCCCATTTACATTTGGTTTTATTTTAGTGCCACATAAGCGCTACGTGGAAGTCAACCCGCCACGTAAGTGCCACGTAGACAAAACCGCCTCCGAAACCGCTGAGGGAGGTGATTTGCTCTGGTTTTTACATAAGAAGGAGGCGTTATTTCTGGTTGAGTTATGTTATTCACACAAGCGCAAGAGATGAGGGAGGCACAATGGACTTATTGCTTCGTGCGTACGCGCCCCGGCGCCACTTCGGCCACACGGCCCACGACGTACGCTGTGTGCCGCGCCCGGCTGTAGATAAGAATTTTTTGTATTAACGCGTCGTTTAAGTTTGTTAGTTAAGAATAATGACAGTAATTAAGGAAATATTTTTCTTTTTTTGAGATATTTTTACTAATAGATTGAAAATTTTTAAGTATATATTTGAAAACTTTGGATTAAGATTTAAACTTTGGAAGTTAAATTTGAAAAAATTGTTGCGAACCTCTAAGATTTGAAACTTTCAAGTTGACTCTACAACGATAATTCGTCTTAAATATTGGTTTGACTCCAAGATTTCTGAGCAAAAAACTAATTACAAAACATCAAGAGATTTGTAAAAAAATTAGTGTTCCCCCACATTTACTACGATATTTGATTGAAAAAACATATTTTACATAAATCTACAAGTTTTATTGAAACTCTTCAAACTCGACATTTTGACACAACACTTTTAACTCAAAATATTTTAAAAATTTTTTCGAAACCTCACAAATTGATTAACACTTTTTCGCTCTCCGATATTAATAATTCTAGAAAACCTTTTCACTAACTTCATCATTTGGCAAAAACATCGAATATGCTATAATGATTGATAGGGAAGACATCTGTTCAAAGAACCGCGGCGTGATTCTCAAAATTTTTAAGTCAATATTTTGAAAACTTTTAACCTCAAAAAACCTGGACTCTTCAGAGCTCAAATGGTGTTTGGTGAGATGCTTTTTAATGTGAAGAAATTACTCTGGTAGCATTTTGCCCACCCGAGGTCTGAGGAGATCCAACGCATTGCTGGCTGATCAGCACACACGCGTGCGGTAGCTGCTGGTGTTCAAGAAAAGCGCTCTTAGGAACCGCGCGGTTGGAGCCCGGCTGGACTGAGGACTGGCCGAGGCCGCGCAGGACACCGGGACATGTTGGCCCGCCCGACCCAACGCCCCACCCGCCGGAGTTCGTGCTCGCTTGACTTAAAACTCCTTCAGCGCGTGGGGGAGAGGGAAAGAAAGAGCGGCAGCGAGTCGAGGGAGAGCTGAGGCATTAGGGATGCCTGAGCGGGCGGGAGGAGGAGCGTTGGGCGAGCGGGAGCAGCGAACGGGGAGCGAGGAGCTGATCCAACCCCGAGAGAGGAGGGATGTTGACGCTCAACTGCGCGTGCCGGCCTCTGTCGTTGCCCTACCTCCACCGGCGGGTTCCGCCACACGTCCGGCGTGAGCTCCCCGTCGCGCCCTCTCCCCTGCCGCCTCAGCCCCAATCCCACGCCTAGCACCTAAGGAGGGTCCCGCCGTTGACGAATTATCTCAGCGTGTGGAACGATACGTGAGAGCGGAGGAGGCGTAGGAGGCCGCCGCGAGAATGGCATGCAACCTGTGGGCGTTGCCCTGTGCTTGTGGACCTTCGTTCGAACAGAGGGACTCGGCCGGGCGGGGCGACTCATATGGGTAGGCTTAGGGTTTTCATGCGGCTTTAATCAGGCCCCATTAGCTTCCTGTGAATTGCGTTGACACACACGTTATTTAGAAGTCTAGTCAGAGCTCCGCGGAGTTACTGTGTAAACAACCTACGCGTCGTTCCTCCCCTCACTGCCGCGCCGTCCCCGAATTGCGCAGCGCAAGGCGCCCGCGGCGCTGAAGCAGTACGGGCGGCTTTTGACCACCACACAGCGGCCGCGGGCATAAATTCACCCGCCCCACGGGGGAAATGCCACCCCGTACTTCAGCCTTTTTTGTGCTGTTCGGCCAATTTTAGTAAGAAAATCTGTAATATCGCCCCCACACTTACTTTCTTATCGCGCATCGC
>CM020185.1:658105-685442 GCA_009805545.1 Oryza longistaminata | reverse complement strand
CGGGCTCCCGCCGCTCCCACGGTCTCGCCGCCCCGCCGCTCCCGCAGTCCCACCGCCCCGCTGTCTCGCCGCCGCTGGGCTCACGGAGCTCTCTCCATCTCGCTCGCCGTGCCTCGTGAGGATAAAGAGGAAGGAGAAAGGTAACTGACCTGTGGGCTCAATTATTTATTTTATTGTTTTACTCACTGACATGTGGGTCCCATTTACATTTGTTTTTAATTTAGTGCCACATAAGCGCCACATCGATGCCATATGGGAAGTCAACCCGCCACGTAAGTGCCACGTAGGATAAAACCGCCTCCGAAACCGCTGAGGGAGGTGATTTGCTCTGGTTTTCAGAGAAGAAGGAGGCGTTATACCCGGTTTTCCGATTGAGGGATGTTATTCGCGCAAGCACAAGAGATGAGGGAGGTAAAATGAACTTATTCCTACGCGCGAATTAGGAGTCCAACTCCATCTCTCCTGTCCTAATATTTGGGATTCGTCTGGGCCGGGGCGGACTGGGCCTTGTTCTCCTCCTTCCCATGATAGGTAGGTACGGACATCCCCCAAATCCTCTTCTTCTGCTCCGACCTCACCTCGCCTCCTTCCTCCGCCGACTCCCTCCCCTCCGCCATTGCAGCCTCGTCGCCGATCCCCGCCACCGCCTGCCCCCATGCCTCGGCCGGCCAAAATCAGGGTACACCTCCTCCCCTTCCCACGCTTGCACCTCTTCCCCTTTCCGCGTAAACCCTAAACCCGAAATTTCCTGCAATTTTTTTTTTAAATTTTTTGGTCGAATCTTCGCTAGGGAACCGCATCTCTACCGTTTTTGTTGTGCCTTGCAAAGGTTTGTCTCCCCTTCGAGAGAAGCAGCAAGGGGAGTTATGGAGTATATGGATTAGGGGTTCAGGGTCTCAGATGCGTTCTTGTGCTCCCTTGGAAGGAGTATTTTGTTCATTAGATTTTTCTTTCTTTTTTTTTTTTGCGGGTAAAAGTTGTTGATCAGACTTGGGATGGCTACAGTGGAAATTACAGGAGCGATGTGGTGTTAGCTCTCTAACCTGCAGGAAACGGAGCGAGTATTTTTGAATTGATACGATGGCCTAAGTGAGTGAAGCTTTGTTGGGATTTACATGGTGTCGCCAAGTGAGCCCGAATGACTGCTAGTGTTGACCAGGACTGTTGGATTAATCCGTGGACATGAGTGAACACATGACTGGACTCTTATTGACCAATCATATCTTATATTCGATGGAATTATAACATGGCACGGCCAATACTCTACACCCATTACTTCATTGCTTTTATTTCTCCGTTGTTGCATACGCGTGCATGACAGAAAAGAGGCTACACCATATCTGAGTAGACTGATTCTGTTACTATCTCTATCTTTGTTTTATATGCTTGTTACCTCATTTTTTGTTGGTTAACTCATAATTCTATATGCTTATTTATCTTCATGTCTCTATGCTGCAGAAAAAACATGAGAATGTGTTTGATCAATTGATCAAGGCGATAAAAGCTCCTGTGGACTTTGATCTGCCGCCTGTATTGAAAGAATGGAAGTCAAATTACTATGTGCCAATTAAGCGGAGTATCCTTACCCACCATTGCATTTAATCTGTTTCCTTTCTCGGAGCAGCAATGATTTGCGTCCTCCTCATTTATACTTGCAATGTCTCTGGTTAAAATTTCATTCCTTGGAGCAATCATTCTACAAACTTGAGTGTATATTTATCAATCTCTGCTGTAGCATTCTAGATTGGTTGTATATCCGAAAATTTACTAAATCCTAATGTACTACAAAGTATAATATAGCATAGGAAAGTCAGTGGTTTGTTTTTTCAATAATGTGTCTTGTCACGGGGATGCATTTAACAACGGCTTCAACAACGTGTTTTCACATGGGGTTGTATTTCAAAATTGCTTAAGATGGTATCTTCAATATTCCAATCTGTTGAATCTCATTTTTATAACATAGCCATCCAATTACTCGTTTACAATTGCATGGCTGGAACATCTTAACTTCACAATGTAAACAGAGGACTTGCCTTTTACTGCTGTAAAATTTCTGTTTGTCTAAAATTTTATTTAGCATTACGGTTGTCCTTAATTCTACGTAAGATGCTTATATGACTCGGAAACGCGTTGAGGATGATGGCATTTTTTGTTCCTGTACCCCTTCTTCTGGATCAATCGAAACTTGTGACAAAGATTGCCAATGCGGGTAATCTCTCTCTCCCCCCTCTCTGCTCCAACTTGCATCCATCATATAGCCATGATACTATTATGAATATAGCTCGTATTGAATAATAGCCTCAAGGAGGCAATATATAGAGTGCATATAGCGTTAGGACTCTAACCTATAGCACGTAAAGGGATAACCCATATATGCAAAAGACTTTATATTCCTAACTGATACAGCCTAGAGTGTTTGAGTCTGCTCTCTTCTTCTTCTTCTCTCTTTTTTTTTTTTGTCTTGAACCTAACCTCATTAATAAAATGGTAAGTTTCTTATTAGAATAACCTGTAAACTTTATTGGTATTGAGTGTTGAGGCATTCTAAAATACTGTATTTTTGTGATGCAGGATGTTGTTCTCTTGTTGTTCGTCGACCTGTAAATGTGAGAATAAATGTGCTAACAAACCGTTCCAGCATAGGACTTTGAGGAAAACCAAATTAATTAAGGTATGATTGAATCAAGTTTCTACCATTGTTGAGTTGGCAGATTACCATTTAAGCCGACTGTGGATAAATATGCCATTGCTGTAGCTGATGCTAATAAAGTTTTGATGCAATGCATGTTATAAAAATATAGTCTTTCAACTATGTGTTCCTTGTTAAAAATGTCAGCTTTTCTTTGTTTGTTAAATAAACTGTAAAGTAATATAGGAGTATAGGACACTTGTTAAAAATGTCAGCTTTTCTGGTGGAAACTATAAAGTAGTATATGAGTATAGGAGCCTGTGAATGATAAAGGAAATGTTAGCCAAATGAAATAAATGAGAAGAAAAACTTAAACTATGAATCCAGTTATGGTAGGATAGATCTCAATCAGATTATGGTATTCTGACAAATCTTTCCTGCAAAAATAAGGTACATTCCTCTGTAGCTTGAAGAAAAAATAGATTATTAATTTCTTTCAGAACTTTCGGTATAATATCGATACAGATTGGGAATAAACCTCTTTGTTTGGGCATTCCTCTTAAGTAATGTCTATTATAACCCTCAAGTACGGTAACCAGGTAAAACGCCCCCCCCAGGCAGAATCCAACCTGATTTTAATGGTGATTTTTCATGATTTTAACATCCATGTAATCTGGTTGTCTGCTCTCCTAGTTTCATAATGCATTCCTACTTCCTAGTATAGCATGATTCCTTGGTGTCCTGTGAATATTCCACTGTTATGCTTCTTTGGATTTGACCAGGACAGGGATGGGTTATTTCTTACCCAATAGTGCTAGGTCAGTGTGGTCAGGAATTCTCTTCATTCTGCTGCCCATGCTCCTTATTTGTCTGGCCTGTTTGTTTCACAATTTTCAAATCCTCGTTCTATCATTTACAACTCATAATACAGTGCCTTTACTTGCTTAATAATCAGACATTTTAGAAACATTATATCCATATCCCTTTATATTTTCTGTATGTTTGGCCTTATGTCTATGTACAATACGCGATTAACTAATTTGTAGTATACCTTCCAACATCGCCTTCATATAGAGGCATATTCTATCGTCAGCATATCCTGTACCATAGCCATCCAAATTCCTTTATATCTTTGTGATCTCATGATTGACATTCCAAATCTACTTTCCCATGTTTCTATACTGTATTTAGTATTTACTACAGATTTATCCCTTTTTATCTATACCCTAAATGACTAACAGTTTCTTCTAGACAGAGAAATGTGGCAATGGGGTGGTAGCTGAGGAAGATATTAAAAAAGGAGAATTTGTAATCGAATATGTTGGAGAAGGTATGGTTTTCTACATCCTGTGCACATTCGTAAACTTTATTTGTAAGTACGTAAGGATCAAAACAATTCAACTTTATTATTACTTCTATACAAAATTATACTCCCTCCTTCCCATAATATAAGGGATATTGGGTGGATGTGACACATCATAGTACAGTGAATTTGGACAGACGGTCTGTCCAGATTCATTGTACTAGGATGTGTCACAGCCATCCAAAATCCCTTGTATTATGGGACGGAGGGAGTATACAGAATCCACAGTAATACTTCTTTTGTTACTTTCTATTTTTTTCATTTTTAATAATTAAACAATTAGAATTAATATAGACAATGGTTTACTTGTCACGGAGTCTTAATTTTTGTTTGTCCTTGATTTTTTTTTTTTTTGCAAGATATGAATTGTAGTACTGAAATTCGAAAGTAATAATGAATAAAAGCTTTACATACAAAGCTGTAACCGGTTTAAGTCTCAAAATTCAATTTTGGTAAGTCGTATTCTGTCCCAAAATATAGCTACCTTTGTAGTTCAAGGCTATGTTTTGGGACAGGGAGTATAAATTTGTTGTTTGTACGTAGTTCTAATCTTATTTGTTCTTGATGAAACAAATTCTAAGTT
Source organism: Oryza longistaminata (assembly GCA_009805545.1). NCBI lineage: Eukaryota > Viridiplantae > Streptophyta > Magnoliopsida > Poales > Poaceae > Oryza > Oryza longistaminata. The sequence continues at coordinate 680,867 of CM020185.1, read as the reverse complement.
TGGAATTAATATAGAAGTTGTACTTGTCTTGGAGTTGCAATTTGAGTTTTTTTATATTTAGTAATTCCAAAACTCAGAATTCATAAATATTGTATCTGTCTTGGAATCTCAACCTTGTATCCTGTTAATTTAGTTATGGATTTAGAAATTACTAAAAAGCAAGTTGTAACTTACTTCACTTGGACTCTTCTTTTAATTCAAGTCGTCATGGTTTAGTCCCACCTAGATTAATGACCAGATTTTTATCCACTACTGTGCTTAAACGTGAGATTTTCCTCGGAGTGTCTGATTAGTATAGGTATAGATAGATCGATAATTCGATCTATTGATATGAGTTCTCACATTGAACATATTGGTAATCAAACTAAAGTCCAGAATCCAGATTGTTTTGGGTTGGAGGGCTATCATATCCTGCAGTAAATCTTTTTCAAACTGTTACAATATACAATAACTTGGAGCTAAAAACTAATATCCACATATCTTGCAAACATATTGTAGTTATTGATGACAGAACATGTGAGCAGAGACTATGGAAAATGAAGAGGCAGGGTGACACTAATTTCTATCTTTGTGAGGTCAGTAGTAATATGGTGATCGACGCGACCAACAAAGGAAACATGTCGCGCTTCATAAATCATAGCTGTGAGCCAAACACAGAGATGCAGAAATGGTTAAGTTATACTCTTGTCAGCTCATTCATATATGCCGTTCTTCTAACATCACCCTGATATATGACTAGTATTTATATTGTTTCAGGACTGTTGAGGGAGAGACCAGAGTTGGAATTTTTGCTCTTCGTGACATAAAAACGGGGGAGGAGCTGACCTATGATTACAAGTATTTTTGTTCTAGTTCTATCCTTGACTTCTTTTCATTTCACTCGGGCATAATGATTCATCATTTTCTGTATATGGAACTACTCCTGGTATTTAATTTCTCGGCTTTACCTACAGGTTTGTCCAATTTGGAGCTGATCAAGATTGTCACTGTGGATCTTCAAACTGTCGAAAAATGCTTGGCATCACAAAGCCTGTAAACTCAATTGTACTTCATAATGGAAATCTGTCACAAGATCAGCATGTCCGGAAGAAAAGAAAGACATATTTGGAGAATTGTATTGGGGAGATTGTCCGTTTGTGGCATCGACGTCACAGCATGTAAGCTTTGGTAACTGTAGATTCTTCTAACCATCGGATGATGTATTTTTCCTATAATCTGAGAATCTACCTATCTAGTTATCATATACTATTTGGGAAAATGTGATAAGTTGTCCAATTCAACACCTGCTCTCTACTGGATTGATAAACTCGGTGTTGGTTGGAAATGGGGTTTAGTTTTTCATGGCTGCCTATGAGTAACATTTTGGCTCCAAGTGGTTATGTATATCACTAGTTTTGACTTCATCTAACAAAACCATTGAGAGTAGATGCACAGTTTATTTTAACTTCCAAGATGTTTTAGTACATCTGATTGAGGAAGTTGATTTCCCTTTCTTTCTTTCTTTCTTTCTTTTTTAACTTTTTGAGATTAGATCCATTATAACCACTTGATTATTTATCTCATTGTTCAGGTATCTCGCAGCAAGTATATATGACTTCAATGAGCGCAATGGAATACATACAGTGAGTTTGTCAACATATGGCTTGCATAGTGTAGGGTGTGTAATTTCAGGAAAAACAATTTTATATGTTTTGTATTGTTGTAGTTGTTGTTTACCGATGCAACTATTGAAGAATTTGATTTGACAGAGGAAGATTGGGACTTCTTACCGGTATGATGTTCTTAGCATTAACCAAGTTACAAATATGTCCTATTTTTCTTATTTAACATTTGGATCTACCGTGGCAACATGCGGGGTATCATCTAGTTCTCTATATTTCTAGCAACCATAGCCTGAAGTTTCCATGATGTTGTCCACTTTATCCTCTACGTCATGTAGACCTTTTGTATAATCCAATTTTATCATAAATATATTTATTATTTCAGTAGGTCTTTCCTCTACTTTATATAAAAAATAGTGTTTAGCATTGCCGTCTTTGATTTTTTTTATGTAAAAAAAGGATAATAGTACTTCTGTATCCTGGTGGTAGCATTAAGTGTAATGGAGAACAACATTCTATACAAACTTTTGGCCGAATGTAGCTTTCCACATCGTTATAGCACATGTTCGGATGGACCTGTCTTTTCTTCTTGTCAGCAACATCGCTTGTGCTCCCCATTGAGTGTGTCAACTGCAAACTTTTTTGTTTTTACTGATTGGGCTGCATATAACCTCCTGATCTGGGCTCTTAGCAGGATTATGTCTAAGATGTTATTTTATTGAAGGTTTAACTTGCATAATGTTTAGGATTTAATGTGCTTGTTTACGATTCTAGTTGAGGACCAAGAGCTTAGGAAATGTTTTTGTGAACCTATGAGCACCTGCACTCATTCTCACTGTAAAAGGAGTTGTAACTGAACTAGTATATACCTCTGTTAGCAGCAATATGTTATGCAGGAATCCTTAGCAATTAGACAATTTACCCTCCTCTAAAATTCACTGGAATCTTGAAATATGATAACAATTGATTGAACCTCATCCTCCATTGCTCTTGGAATAACTTTGATGCATCTATCGCACCATCATTCCTTGGTTTGTAGCTTACAGTGTAGAAGTAAATAATGCTCACTATCTGAGCTTGGGCCTAGTTTACTTGATGTTTCCTGACTGTTTACCTGAACTTGCTGTTTATGAAGCCTGACTTAAATAACCGAACCTTATCATTTGCTTCTGGCAAAGTAACTTAACCTTATATGTTATTTTCAGGATCCAGATGGTCCTGAGGAAGTGTGAGTGATCTGAAGGTATTGGCAAAAATAGTGTGCATACCCAGGCATTTTATTTTTCTGTTTATATTATTTGTTGAGGTTGGTTATGCTAGGAGTAGGAACATATTACTGTACTACTTAAGCAGAACATTGGCCTTTACCATCATCAGATAGAGCATCCGGTAGGGGTTTATTTTCTGCATCAGTGGTTCGTGTACCCCTTTTCCATTTTCTAAAGGTTAATTTGAAATTTCCTTTTCCATTTCCTAAAGGAGTTATTTGAAATTTCCTTTCTGTTTTTTCTATAGTATTCATGGCAGTTGCATATTATTTACATTCATGTTAGATTGTCTCCTGTATCATTTGCGTGCCTAGACAAACAATATAACTTAATTCTGCAATAGCATGTGAATTGGCACTCCTAAATATTTCAAGCTAATCATTCCCATGTCCTTGTGGTTCTCTGTATGAACAGCTTCATATGAGGATGTCATTGCAACTGTGTCAATCGGATGATTCTACTGTTGGGATTTAACATGTGGAAGTGTTTAGCTGCAATCATCCACCCACAAATCAATTCTTCAGAGCGTGTACCCAACATGATACTGTCCTCCTAAACTGTAAAAAGCTTTTTTCAATTGTTGAATGTTCATTAATTTTTTTCAGGTTTGTATCAATCGAAGTGCATCTTGTGATGCTTGTAAAAATTGTTGGCTGGGTGAGTTTACAATCGTTGTTGTAACGTGCGATGGTGATAGTTTATTAGTTTAGTTTATGCTGTTATACCATGTAGTTATGCTTGTACTGAGAGCTACTTGAACCATAAGATATTTCGGTATGTCTGCTCTTAGATTTGTAACGAGGACTTGGAACTCTATTCGTGCTAAACCTGGGACTTGACTTGGAACATGTAAGATGCTGCTAATTGTCGAAGCAAGTGGCATGTACTCTTAAGCAAGCAATGTAAATTTCAGTGTACTACTGGCTTGTCTCTGTCTGCCGTTGGCACCTGGCCTTTTGGGTTACTACTTGTTAATTTTGCTGATTAATTTTGCCATTTAGGTTATCAATTAAGCTTGCCGATCTCTTATCTGCTGCGACCCTCCATGCACATGTGTGAAATGCAACTAATCTCGTATGCAGCAATCAGTCAGTAATTCTAGCAACATAGCATTTCTGGCTAAATTGTGTGGTTTGATAACAATTTTGGATAATTTTATTAATTGTTTCTATTTCAAATCAGCCATCTTTTGTACCATCAGTTGCACGGCAGTCCTGTCTCCCCTGCATCGACATTCTAAACGTAGAACAAGATAAGTTTGCTACGGAAAAAGAACGATATGAAATTTTCCCTTTGACAGTGCCTGCAGATTTCAGTGGGACAAAACTGATGATATGTTTACAGGAACGGTCGCTGAGTCGATTCACGCGCTCTCTTCTGTCCCCCTCCATTTAATTATCTGGCTTTTTTGTGTCTTCCTTTTTCCTGGGTTTTAGTTTTTTTTTCCTCCATTATAAAGAAGACGCACACATGACACTAAGAACGAAGATTTTTTTTTATTTAGGAGATGAAATTGTACTCTCTCCGTCAACAAATATAAGAGCGAATTTACTAAGAGGACTAGTTGTTTTTTTTTTTTGATCTCAAGGCATGCTCTTTATTAATACTCAGGTCCAGTATAATCACGGACCACCAGGTGCCTTACAAACTCCGGGAGGGGATCAGTCCAGATGGAAATCTGACCCGGGTCCCAACAGGCCCCGCGACGAGCCAGTTTATGAGCACACTCATTACAAGACCTATAATTAAAAGACACATCAGCCTTAACAAAATCTACCTGGAGCATCGTTCTGATTTGCGTGAAAAGAACTCCCGCCGCAGCATGGTCATAGCTAGCAGACTTCAGGGCACTCACTAAGACAGAGCAATCAGATTCGATGGAGATATGGGATATCCCGTGGTTTGCTACAGCACGAACAGCATGTAGGCATGCGATGGCCTCAGCGCTCAGGGCATCATGCACCAGATCAATTCTCCCCTCTCCAGCAAGAACACCATGACCCTCATGGTCTCGAACAACAAAACCCCAGCCACCTGTTTTACTAGCCTCTTGGAAAGCTCCATCAAAGTTCAATTTCAACTCACCCAACTGAGGAGGTTGCCATTTCTTTTGTGGACGGGCGATTGGGGGAGAGCCTTCAGGTCTGAGCAGAGTTGTTTCGGAGACCATTCTCATAACTCTGGCACATACTTCATCCGCTGATCTACGAGCCTCCCCAGCATTCACTTTATTTCTTGCATCCCACCAATTCCAGAGTAGGATCACAGTGGTTAGCATCTTGTCCTCCCCCATATTCAGAACATGCTGGCACACTTCAAAGGCTGAATTGTGTTGCACCAAATCCAGTCTTATTTGCTCCAAGTTCAGCATACGCCAGCAAGCCTTTGCATGTTTGCATTTGAAAAAGCAGTGGCCACCATCCTCATTCAGACGATGACAGACAGGGCATCGTGTGTCAATCTCCATGCCTCTTCTGTCAATGTTCATGCGCAGTGGCAGGCTATTGTGGGCAAAGCGCCAGAGAAAATGTTTCACCTTTGGGTAGTAGTGGAGGCGCCAAAGCTTATTCCAGACACTGGCATCGCTTTTAACAACACCAGATGAGGATTCTCCCACCTGCCGAGAGGCTAGACGTTCGCGTTGATCTTCCAACGTGTGATATGCCGACTTAACCGAGAAAATACCTCTTGGGTCAAAATGCCAAGCTACAAAATCTTCCGATCCATTTCGCAGGGGTATAGCAAGTATGTTCACCACATCCTCCTCCCAGAAGATATCCTGGATTAGATCTCTGTCCCACTCACCGGTTGTTGGATCAATTAAGTCAGCCACCCGGTTCAGAATTGTGCCCCTTCTTGGAGTAATCGGCCGTCGAGTTATGCCGGATGGAATCCATGGATCCAAGAGGACTAGTTGTTACCACCAATTTAAACGGTAGCTCCTTTTAACCAGGCTAAAAGAAAATGCCGATCTCGCTCTCCATCATTAATTACCATGTTAGTATCTACATTATCCATTGTGGTGGAGCCATATTATAATTAATAGGCTACAAATTAATGCATATGAAATGCAATACTATATTTTAGAAATAAATAATAGTTATAGAGAAAGTATAATATATTTTTTAAATAATTTGGCGCATTTATATACTATGCTAGAGATATTGAATTTTCTTCCTTTGTAATAGCACTTCCTCCATTAATAATACCTGTTTTGATTGTGAATTCTGACCAACAAATAGCTAGTCAAAATACAAGTACACTCACTTTATTGGAAGTATATATACCATAAAGAATCATGGTTTATTATACTTTTCTGCACATAGAATATATTGGCTTATAGCTATATCAATGAAATATTCCGCGGGAAATCATTGGTCAAATTTTAATCCTAAATTTGCGGGATGAGGAAGTAGAATTAGATATGATCACAGGATTGGCTCTTTGCATGCTAGGATACTAACATAGATACTCCCTTCGTTCAGAAATATAGAAACATAGATATAGGTTGCTATATTATAAAACGGATAGAGCAGAAAAGTAGGTAGGCTTCTGCACATTAGACAAAGATGCATGGCCTCGCCCTACATGATCTGAGCCCCATGTTCTCCCTGCACCAAACCAACATCTGAAAACATCAAAACACACACATGCATCCATCCATCTCCTCTCTCTCTGACCACCACTCTCTCTCCCTCTGAACATTCCAGTCTTTCTCTCTCTAAAAAGCAGAGAGTTTTGCAAGTAAATGGGGTATGTCCATCCAATCTGTAATTAATATATAATGTGTGAAATTAAGGAGAGATTAGCTATAGAGAGAGATTAATTTTAAGAACAAAGAAAAAGATAGTAGTAGAAAAGGGGAAGTGATCACAGTGCGTGTTGTGTGTAGGGGTGGCATTATGTGGCGTGGGCCAGTGGGCCCCAAAGCCAATTGATGTCGGGGTGGGCCCACAAAGGGTAGGGAAGAGGCCGGCGATGGAGATGGATCCTTCTAAAGCAAATGCATGTGGTGGCCCACCGTACCTGCCTATGTATATGGCCCGTCCATCTCTACGTAGTACAGTTCTACGGCGATAGGTCCACTGTTTTTACGGGACGACTCCGTGTCGGACGTTCGATATTCCACCAAATATCGGACATCCAACTGCCTGCGTGTTTGTCATGCCTCCTACGGATGCAGCATGCACCCTTCGTCTATCATGTATCTCCATATGCCTCATGCAACAACCACATTCAGTCTACTAGTATAGTATATTCTAGTACATGCGCCTATCACACCACCTTTTTCTCTTTCCTTCTCACATATACCAGTACTTTTCCCTTTTTTTCTTTCACCAAAAGTTAATCAAAATTTTTTTTTAAAATATGCATCTAGTTTATGATTTTAATTTATACATTAAAGGGTGTTATATTTAATTTTTTATAACAAATCTACACTGTTATATTTTGATTAAAAAATATGTGTAAAAAAAATCAAACGTTGTTTCACAATTTATATAAATTGTTTCATCTCACTAATAAAATGTTCCAGAGAAATGCAATATATACAATATATTGACTGTAACAATGACAACCATTATACGAAACATTAAATACCAATGGGTGATCACAAAAAAAAAATCATATGAATATACAAAAATATTTGTAAATACTTAATTACTTGAAATATTTTTTTATCTCATCCATGAAGTATAGAGTTGTAATTGTTGAAAAAAAAACACCGCTGAAACATAAAAAAGGATTATGTGCAACATTTGTAAATGAAGTAGTGCGACACCGGCATTTATATAATACCATATGCAACATTAAAAAATCCATTAAAAAAACTTTAAACGTGCAACATAGTCTAATTTTAAATGAAACATCTCTTCTTACGAGTGAAACATCGAATTTTAATGGTTGAAACAGATAAATATGTGTTATCGGAATATAATCAAGTGAGATCTTTTGTTTGAAGATTTAATCGCAACGAATACTTCGATATAATTAGAGCTTGGATCGATATAATAATTCAGAAGAAAAATAATTTAAAGATTATGTTTCATTTACACATATATATGTGCTTGCTTGCATATTGTGCATGCGTGCATCCATGGATGACGTAACATAGAGAAAGGAGAAATAGGAAGTAAGGAGTGAGCTGGCCGCAGGCGTCCGTCATTTTTTATCTGATCGGACGTTCGAAGAGAAGCATTATCGTTGTTTTTATCGCGCTTGAAAATCCAAAAGAAATTAACATATCTATTACTACCTCCATATTTTAATTATGACGCCGTTAACATTTTGTTCAACATTTGACCATTCGTCTTATTCAAAAAAATTTATGTAATTATCATTTCTTTATTGTGACTTGATTCATCATCAAATGCTCTTTAAATATGACATAAATATTTTCATATTTGCACATAAATTTTGAATAAAACGAATAGCTAAACGTTGGTCAAAAAGTCAACGGCGTCATACATTAAAATACGAGAGAATAATTACTAGCTATTGCGCAGGCAATATTGCTCACGACCATATAGACGATCGAATTAATTTCTTTAGATGTCCACAGATTTCATTACATGAATTAAGGACATTAATTTTGGACAACCCAAGAATTTTAATAGGAGTTTTACATGATTTCTCTTAGTTCTTTTTCTCTTACAAATTAATTATTATCGTAGGCGCACTTACTAATATTCGTATGATTCTTAGCTAAAACTTTTCATACATAAAAATTGCTTAGGGTACTTTTTAAAACATATTTGTCTAACTTTGTAATAGTTAATTTTATTCGTTTTGTACCTCAAAAATATCATCACAAATTAAATTAGATAATCTACCATTCATTTGGACCAATCAAAGTGACCCTTAGTTCAATTCCTCTTGAATTTCTTCTTTCCAAACCAAAGCGTAAAAGTCTGCTTTTAACTAATCGAAAAAAGAATATATGGTTTGTGTGAACAATATATCAATATGCGTGTTGTTTGAAAAGGTTAGCTAGGTTGTGTTCTACACTACACCTTCCTAAACATATCCTCCTTTCTTTTTCACGCATACGTACATTTCCCGAACCGTAGTTTATTTTTTATAAAGAAAATTAAAAAAAATGCTTAGAAAGAATTATAATCAATTTTTAAGTTATTTAAAATTAATATTTTATTAAATATATGTTAATCCGTCACTTTGTTTCACGTACGAGGAGGAAGGATTCCCAACCTAAAAAACACAGCCTTAGTGACGTACACCGATGATCGGTCGAATCGATCCATCCATCATGCTCAGCTCTTCTGACTTCTGGCAACTTATGATCAGTGCTGCATCTTTTGTTTGCAGTATGCACACCTTGCATATTGCAAACGGTTAGCTAGTTGCTCGCTCAGTTATTTTATTTTTGGGATGAATATCGATATGATAAGGATTATATATGTCCACATTTACCTCAAAATTTTATTTATTTATTCCAGATTTATATATTCAGATTTTGTTTTTGACGGAGGGTCTTGGTGGTATTTCTTCTGTGAGTTAATTTTATCTGTTTACCTTGCATTGCATGTTATGCTACGTACAGCTAGCTAGCTACTAGTAGTATATAGCTAGGTCTCCGTTAATAAAAATTGTTGTACATGTACTTGCACTGATGATATGATATTTGTGCCGTGCCTGCATGCATGCTGATGACTGATGAGAACTTGCACATGGTATACTGCACGACGCAGCCTTAATTTGCAAGTGTACGGCATGTTCCTCCTATCTTTGGCTTGTTTAGATCCCAAAAATTTTGGTCAAAATATCACATCAAATGTTTGAACACACATGTATATATTAATGTGGAAAAAAAACAATTTCACAGTTTGCATGTAAATAGCGAGACGAAATCTTTTGAGCCTAATTACGCGCATGATTTGACAACGTAGTGCTACAGTAAACATTTGCTAATGACGGATTAATTAGGCTTAATAAATTCGTCTCACAGTTTAATGCGAAATCTGTAATTTGTTTTGTTATTAGTCTACGTTTAATATTTTAAATGTGTGTCCTTATACTTTAAAAACTTGCACCAAAGAACTAAACACACCTGTTTTTTTTTAAGAATACATGAGTAGTAGTTGTGTGCATATATACACATACATGTACACAATGGCCATGCCACTTTCAGTTCTTCATATTAACGTGCCTTCGAAAACTTAATTTATTTCTATAATTAAATATATAGATAATATATATGTGGCCTGCTACATATTGCTCAATAGCCTAAATCAAACTGAGGTTTAAGTATTAAAAGCAATTTATGGATGCATGCATGAGAGTGAAAATGATTGCCTTTTTTTTTTTTTGAGAAACACAGTACAAACGCAGGCGCTCACAACGTGCGCACACTCACCCCTATAAACGCACACACGCACACCCTACCCCTATGAGCACCTCCGGAAGACTGGGCCGGCATATCTTGAGATTGACGAAGTCACCACAGGCGCCTCGCTGTCGACGGGTACGTCGCCTACCACTGAAAGCATAATTAGCCGTAAATGCGAGCACCCGTGTCAAATCTAGGATTTGAACCCGGGTGGGCTGGTTCCACCACAAGGAACCTAGCCAGTTGAGCTTTGCTCACTTCGCAAAAATGATTGTCTTTAAATAAAGATTTAGGCTATTGAGCATATTGTAGTATCCCGCATATATATTATCTATATATTTAATTATAGAAATAAAATTAAGTTTTCGAATTAAGGCACGTCAATATGAAATTAATTAATAGAAGTCGTCACAGCTGCTCCCCATGGATAGGCCGGCCGCGCGAAAAAAGATTGAGATGAGAGGCATATATATGCAGTGTATGTTTACATTACCGAGGCAAAGCATGAAAAGCACACAGTTACAAGCTGCCTTTACATGGCTCTGAAATCACAAACGTGCTAAAGTCTCTCCATTTGCAGCAGCAGCAGCGACGACGACAATGGCTGCCGTGAACTTTCATCAGAATGATGAAGCTTGTCGGCCTTTTCTACGAGCACACCTCGCCACTTTTGCAAGCATAAATTAATGTTTGCTATGTACTCGTATATATCATCATGATCATCATCTCTGCTACGTACCCAGCTTTCGGCTCAAAAATTAGCAGCGTCAATCCATCCATCGATCGATCGATCAGCAATGCATGCAAAAGCTAGCTAGGCACATAGGAGTATACGTTAATGTCGAGGCTACCTATCGCTAAACTGATCGATCAGTACAAAGTTAAGTGCAGGCAGGCACATGCATGCACTCATCTTGCAGCGTTTCAGGCTGGACGATCGATCGGCATGATATCTGTGCACATGTACATGAGAGCAAGTTCGATAAGAGAGTTTTGACTGCTATCTCTAATTTTATCCGTATCATCTTCTCATCAGTTTAAAGCTAACGTGCATAATATATGTAGTAAACTAGACCTGATACACTTGCACTGCTGGGGATTTGCTTTTTAGTCCTGTTTTGCAACCCCATTTAGTCCCAGGTTGCAAACCGACCTATCGAGACTTCAAATCCAGACTAAAGATACCCCCGGGTGAAATAACCGGGACTTTAGTCCTAGTTGGACTACTTTCAATCCACTACTTTCTTCTTACACCTTCTTTCAAAGATGGACTATTGAATATAAAGAGAGGTAGCTCCTTCTCTCCTCCATATCTGTTTTTACCGCGCTTGAAAATCCTAAAGAAATTAACATATGTATTACTACCTCCATATTTTAATTATGACGCCGTTAACATTTTGTTCAACATTTGACCATTCGTCTTATTCAAAAAATTTATGTAATTATCATTTCTTTTATTGTGACTTGATTCATCATCAAATGCTCTTTAAATATAACATAAATATTTTCATATTTGCACATAAATTTTGAATAAAACGAATGGTCAAACGTTGGTCAAAAAGTCAACGGCGTCATACATTAAAATACGAAGGGAATAATTACTAGCTATTGCGAGGCAATATTGCTCACGACCATATAGACGATCGAATTAATTTCTTTAGATGTCCACAGATTTCATTACATGAATTAAGGACATTAATTTTGGACGAACCCAAGAATTTTATAGGAGTTTTACATGATTTCTCTTAGTTCTTTTTCTCTTACAAATTAATTATTATCGTAGGCGCACTTACTAATATTCGTATGATTCTTAGCTAATTAACTTTTCATACATAAATAATTGCTTAGGGTACTTTTTAAAACATATTTGTCTAACTTTGTAATAGTTAATTTTATTCGTTTTGTACCTCAAAAATATCATCACAAATTAAATTAGATAATCTACCATTCATTTGGACCAATCAAAGTGACCCTTAGTTCAATTCCTCTTGAATTTCTTCTTTCCAAACCAAGCGTAAAAGTCTGCTTTTAACTAATCGAAAAAAAGAATATATGGTTTGTGTGAACATATATATCAATATGCGTGTTGTTTGAAAGGTTAGCTAGGTTGTGTTCTACACTACACCTTCCTAACATATCCTCCTTTCTTTTTCACGCATACGTACATTTCCCGAACCGTAGTTTATTTTTTATAAAGAAAATTATAAAAAAATGCTTAAGAAAGAATTATAATCAATTTTTAAGTTATTTAAAATTAATATTTTATTAAATATATGTTAATCCGTCACTTTGTTTCACGTACGAGGAGGAAGGATTCCCAACCTAAAAAACACAGCCTTAGTGACGTACACCGATGATCGGTCGAATCGATCCATCCATCATGCTCAGCTCTTCTGACTTCTGGCAACTTATGATCAGTGCTGCATCTTTTGTTTGCAGTATGCACACCTTGCATATTGCAAACGGTTAGCTAGTTGCTCGCTCAGTTATTTTATTTTGGGATGAATATCGATATGATAAGGATATATATATGTCCACATTTACCTCAAAATTTTATTTATTTATTCCAGATTTATATATTCAGATTTTGTTTTTGACGGAGGGTCTTGGTGTTATTTCTTCTGTGAGTTAATTTACTGTTTTACCTTGCATTGCATGTTATGCTACGTACAGCTAGCTAGCTACTAGTAGTATATAGCTAGGTCTCCGTTAATAAAAATTGTTGTACATGTACTTGCACTGATGATATGATATTTGTGCCGTGCCTGCATGCATGCTGACGACTGATGAGAACTTGCACATGGTATACTGCACGACGCAGCCTTAATTTGCAAGTGTACGCATGTTCCTCCTATCTTTGGCTTGTTTAGATCCCAAAAAATTTTGGTCAAAAATATCACATCAAATATTTGAACACACATGTATATATTAATGTGGAAAAAAAACAATTTCACAGTTTGCATGTAAATAGTGAGACAAATCTTTTAAGCCTAATTACGCCATGATTTGACAACGTAGTGCTACAGTAAAAATTTGCTAATGACGGATTAATTAGGCTTAATAAATTCGTCTCACAGTTTACATGCGAAATCTGTAATTTGTTTTGTTATTAGTCTACGTTTAATATTTTAAATGTGTGTCCTTATACTTCAAAATCTTTGCACCAAAGAACTAAACACACCTGTTTTTTTTTAAGAATACATGAGTAGTAGTTGTGTGCATATATACACATACATGTACACAATGGCCATGCCACTTTCAGTTCTTCATATTATGATGTGATGAAAAAGTTAGAAGTTTAAAGAAAAAATTTGGATCTAAACTCAGCCATACGCATATATTCCTACATGTACGTAGAGAAGCATGCATCGATCTACTAGTAACAAGCTAAGCTAGCTTCTGCAGCATGCATGCATGCATGCATGCTACACATCGACCGTGTATGTGTATACATGCATGTGTCAATGTGTGCATGCATAAAGCAAAACCGGCCGGCAAACGTGCACTGTGTACGATGCATGAATTCCGACCGATGAAAACGTGCAGCGACGACGACGCCCAACAACAAGTGCAGGCAGAGAGATCGAGCCATATATATATGCATGCATGCATGCATTGTGATTGTGTGTATATATATGCTCTTGCATGCTGGCTTTGCTGCTGCAGTGTCATGCATGCATTGCAACAGTTGATCACACACTGTTCATTCCCAATGGAACCATGCATGCATGCATGTTAGTACCTTTCACCCATCGATAAGAAGAGTATATACTACATCCAGTGGCGGATCCAGAAAATCGATTCGTTGGTGCCAGAACGTATCTATCGGTGTCATGGTATGCTAATTATGCTTAGATCATGGTGTTATAGCATGTGGATAAGCAGTTTCTCTATAGATTTTGCCGAAAGTCATCGGTGTCGCCTGACACCGGTCCTTCTACTATAGATCCGCCCCTGACTACATCATCCGTTTTTAATAGATGATGCTATTAATTTTTTTATTACACATTTAACAAAAATATTTATTTAACAAAAAAATTATGTAATTATAACTTATCATACTTTAATTAAGCATGATTTATATTTTATATATTTACATAATTTTTAAAAATAAGACGAATGGTCAAACCTGTGTTCAAAAGTCAACAACGCGCATTATCTATTAAAAGAATAGATAGAGTTTTCTCGTGTGTGTGTTACTGTGCGTACGTGTGCCTAGTGTACGTTGGGTTGCATGCATGCATGCATCAAGAGTGAGTTTTGAGTACGTATTGTACACGGATATACATGTATGCATGCGTGCATGGATGTGTGATGGGTCGAACAACGCCTACTACTGCATGTAGTATTATCACATCACGTATATATATATCCCGTGAGGCCGCGCCTCCTATTGGTTCCCATGCACGTACGTACTACTCCCTCCGTATTTTAATGTACGACGTCGTTGACTTTTCGACCAACGTTTGACCATTCATTTTATTTAAAATTTTTGTACAAATATGAAAATATTTATGTCATGCTTAAAGAATATTTGATGATAAATCAAGTCACAATAAAATAAATAATAATTACATAATTTTTTTTTGAATAAGACGAATGGTTAAATGTTAGAAAAAAGTCAACGGCGTCATATATTAAAATATGGAGGTATTACGTCTCAGCTGCATGACTACTGCACCCATGCATTCGAAACGATTCGATCTCGAGTTGATATTTCGTTTTGTTAATTTACATTTTGCTTAAATGGTTATGAAAAGAATCCAATTATATTGATAAATTTGTGATAAATTGATCACTCCATAAGCATGCAATATCAAATTTAACTCCTACAAGCTATTACAAAAGAAATTTAATAAATTTGACTGTGAGTTTATTTTGTTCTTTCTGTTGCAAGTTGTACAAGTCAGAGTTTAACTTATATATTAATATATCTTTTTTTTATAACTATTTTGATAACATACAAACAAACGAGTGAATTGATGTCTCCTCAAGAGTTTAAAATCTACTTCCTTAAAAATTAAAACAAGATACAGACAAAATAGGAGTACGTAAGAACGATAGAAAAGAACAAGATACGCCAAAACTTGAAATGTCGCACGAGATGTGAGGTCAACCATGTATATACAATACTACAAAACATCAAATAGGTGTCGCCACTACAGGTGCCGGTAGTGCTAATACCGGCACCTATAAGCCTTTTTCAACCTCCGCGGGTTAAAATCACAAAAGACCGGCACTTTTAAGTAATTATAGGTGTCGGTTCTAAATAAAAACCGACACCTATTATATTTTGTGCCGTTTTTTAAAAAAAACTGAAACCTTTAATGTTAAAAACCGGCACCTATCATAAATTATAGGTGTCATTTTTTTAAAAAAACCGACACCTTTTAAACCGAGCCGAGCCGAGGAGCGGATAAGACCGAGTTGCTGAGCCCCTCTCTCTCGGTCTCATCACTCCACGTCCGCCTCTCTCTCTCGCTCTCATCCAGTCCCGCACCTCTCTCTCTCTCCACGGAGCAGGGGCGCGCCCTCCCTTCCGCCAGAGAATCCGGCGCTCCGGAGGGGAGGGCGTCCGCCGCTGGTGGAGGCGGCGGGCGGCTCCCTCCCCTCCGCCAGATCTAGCCGGTAGGCGGAGTCAGCAACGCCAGGGCAGAAGCATTTGTGTTCCCCTTGAAACTTGTTCATGTTGTTCTTAGTGCCTCGAAGAGGAGGGGGGGGGGGTTTTGTTCTTTTTGGTGGTTTTTTTTTCTTGTTGCTGAAACGGGAATAGGGTTAGAACAGGAGGAGCGCAAATTGCTTGGCATCGAGCCGGTATTTTTTTTTTTTTTGTGTTCTAGACCCTCAAAAGTGCCCCGGTTCTGGAAACCCGGCACAGACATCCACTTCCGTCAATCGTGCACCTTCGTGGTTCGTGCCGGTGGGAAAAACGGTACCTAAGAGGCTACCCAACCGCGGCTACCATTTAGGGCTTGGTGTTAGTAGTTGCATATAAAGAAGGCGCAGTACATACGCATCTATATATACAGAAATTATTATTGTGCAAGGTGTAGCATACATGCACGAGGGCCAGCAGTAGGTGTTAAGTTTGTCTAAGCAATAAATCCGTCTCTTAGCGGTCAGGCAGATATCTAGGAAGAAATAGCTTGAGGAGGGGAACAAACTAGAACAAAGCTACAGCTCCCTTCCCATCTACATTTAATCGTAAAAAAAAATTCAGTGGAAGGATCGCGGACGAGGCTCTATAGTGTCACGCTATAGTAGGAATGGGTTGAGCCCCCCGCCACGCTCCTGTCCGTCTCCATCCCATGCATGATGCATGATATGCCTTAATATTTCAAGCCGGCAAGGGCAGTAAAATCATTGTTGCATGGAATTGACGAGACCGACAGGAAGGAAGGAAGGAGAATACTCCCTCCGTCCTAAAAAAAAAAGACAAACTTTGGTTTCCGTGCCTAACGTTTGACCGTCCGTCTTAATTTGAAAAAATATATGAAAAAAGTAAAAAGACAAGTCAGCATATAAATATTAATCATGTTTTATCATCTAACAACAACGAAAATACGAATTATAAAAAAATTTCATATAAAACGACAGTTAAAGTGGACACGGAAACCCAGGTTTGCCTTTCTTTGGGACGGGAAGTAGTAGAGGCGCGCAGAGAGAGCATGATGGCCTGCGGAGCTGCGAGGCGCCGGCGCTCACTTTGAGGCCTTCCCGGTCGCCCGCGCCGGCACCCTCCAAAATTAACCTCCTCCTCGTCGTCGTACGTCTCTCTCTCTCACCGGCCCAATGCATGCACGAGCACGAACGCAGATGCACGTACTGCCTCCTGCTACGTGCAGATGAGGCCATGACGACGACGACCACCATATATCGATCGAATGGCATGGCATGGCGAGCTACACAGTCGTCTGCTAGTAGCTACCTAGCTCATGGCTGCATCTGCATGCCTGCCTGCTCATTTCAACTTTGAACAAGCCAGCCTCGCACACACACACACACACACGGCCTTGCAAAGCAGAGCAACTACTGGCTGCTGCTGCTGGCTGATGAACTGCAGCAGCAGCATGCAGACACAGACCCATGCATTCATCTGCAGCTATCTCCATGTGCATCATCTGCATCTCTCCATCCAATTCCATCTCTCTCTCTCTCTCTCTAGACACACACACACACACACACATGTACACAGAGAGAGATTGTAGATGAGCGAGCATGCAGCAGCTGCAGCAATTCTGAGCTAGGGAGTGTGTAGCTAGCTTTGGCAGAAGAGAGAGCTAGCCCAGTTCAGAGAGAGAGAGAGAAAAGCAAGGGAGAAGGCTGTGGCTGTGGCTGTGGCTGGGTAAAGAAAGGAGGGGAATGGGAGGCCGTGACGAACGCCTAGCTACCTATTTCCAGCTCTCTCTCTCTCTCTCTCTCTCTCTGCCTTCTACTATGTGTGTGTTTGTGTGTGTGTGAAAGATGAGAGAGAGAGAGGAGTGAGAAGTCGCCAAGTGAGTGCCACAGCCAAAAGCTGGCTATCTAACTCACGACTTTGGCTTCTTCCATCTCCATTCCATGCATTGTGCACCTCCCTCTCCCATATATCGCCTCTCTTGCATAAATGTGCATCTCTCGATCGGTACTATACTCTCTCACATATATATAACACACAAACAAGCATATACTCTATATGAATCCAGCATCTCTCTCCCTCTGTCTTGCATCTGTATATATACTCACATATGTGTATATATTCCTCAAGACTAGCTAGTAGAATTTGTGAGTTGCATTAGTTGGTGTATATATAATTCATATATCAATTTTGCTATTTCTATGTTTTTGGTAAACACACATTGATATATACATATTGCTTCCTTTTATATACCTAAATTAATCTATATCATTTTATTATTATTATTTTTACAGAAACGGTATCAATACGGTAGAAAAATTTCCGTACCGTTTCCATCCAGTGGATCGGAGCTAGAAGATGTAGATGTATAGGGATTAGATTGCATCCCCATTGGATTGTGACCCAACATTCTAAAATATGTAAAAAAGAAAAAGAATCATGATCAAAATTTTCTCACTAAAGTCATATGGTCAGTAGTCCCAATCATCAATCATGTATGTATACATGACACACCACATTCTGGTCGAGAGAAAGAGAAAGAGAAAGAGAAAGAGAGGAGATTCTTTTGTTACCACTCTTGTCTTGGATCTTGCATAGATATATATATGATTTATCAGTATCAGTAGTAGTACTAGTAGTCGTCGTCGACCGAGAGAGCTAGCGAGGTTGCACAAATACGTGCGAAAAGACAAGCTGGAAAAAGGACCCTGTGACTGAAACACCAAAACGGACTGCATGCAGCTAGACACACACACACACCCCCGGCCTGCCTCCAGTCGACATGACAAGTCGTCTCCCCCCAGCAAACCACAAAACACAAGCATATATATCTATCACTCTCTTCTTCTTCTTCTTCCTTCTTTCCATGCATATACTCCCTCCGTTTCGAAATATTTGACACCGTTGACTTTTTAGCACATGTTTGACCGTTCGTCTTATTCAAAAACTTTTGTTGAAATTGTAAAATTATATGCGCTACATCAATATATTTAACTATGAATCAAATTGATAGAAAAAGAATTATAATTACTTAAATTTTTTGAATAGCGAATGGGTCAAACATGTGCTAAAAGTCAACGGCGTCAAACATTTCGAAATGGAGGGAGTATATGCTATGCATATCCACCACATCAACATCTCAATCTCTTTCTCTCTCTCTCTTCTTCTCTACATGTATGTACGTTGATCATGTAGCAGTATACACTTGGAGCGGATTTTAATCCCTCGAGTGGATGTGCCCTGTATACCTTTTTCTTCAAATTCAATACAATAGTTATATAAAAAATATTTTTTCTAATAATTATAAAATAGATAAATTTGGGTATATATAGTACACTACTAATCATACCGAATTTGTATTTTTTTATATTTCACATATGTGAGTTGAGTTTGGTTCTAAACTTTGGAGTCGTATATATATGTTATATGAACATTGTCATTAATTTCAAATTTTTTCATAACTACTTGAACGGTTTTTAAGACAATAGGGGACATCCCTTGAGGGTCTATAAAAAATTTCCCGTCTATACTACTCTATACTCCTTTTTATCCTTAATAAACAACCTATAATGTATGTCATCTTAATTATGTACTACAATGAATTTGGATAATCTAGGTTGGTTTATTTAAGACGAAGAAAGTATGTTGTATGATTTTCTCTCTAATTAGGGTGTAGCTTTTTCGCTGATTTGGATGGTTTTGAAAGGGAATGAGGAGAAGCAGGAAGCAAGCGTGGCTAGGAGACAGAGAGAGCACGAGACACAATGAAACAGTGGTAGAACTTTGGACGCAGATAAAGACCAAACTGACAGGTACAAGAAATGACCATGACACCAAACCGTACACATCTCTGTCTCCCTCTCTCTCTAACCTAGCTCTGCTACTCCCTGGCCGTACACCCATGGGCCTAGCCTAGCCATCTAGGAGTAGTCTACTACTACTAGTAGCCTATACTAGCTAGACTGTACGGTCATTTCCTCCTCCACACAACAACAAAACAACAAGACAAACTAACTCGATCCATACTGTGTAATTAATTAAACACAAAATAATTAAGCAAGCTAGACGACGATCATGTCGGCGTCGTCGTGCGCGCTGGTGGGCGCGGGAAGAGAGAGGACGGTGTCGTCGTCGTCGTCGTAGTACTCATCGTCATCGTCATCAGCGCCGGCGCCGCGCATCCGCCGCCACCGCCGGGCGCGAGAGGCGAGGAGGACTCGACGATGTGGGCGGGCCGCCGCCGAAGGAGCGGACGTTGGATCTTGAGGGACGCGCTTGTGCTGAAGTCGGAGCCGCAGACGCAGAACCAGAGCTTGCCGCAGTTCTTCTCGTGGGTGCGCCAGTCGCCGACGGACGGCGAAAGCGCTTGCCGCAGCGGCGGCAGGCGTAGGCGGGCGCCGTGCTTCCGCGGTAGTTGCGTCTGCAGCGTCCCGGAAAGTCCTGAGGGGGCCGGGCCCGCGCGTGCTCCACGTTGTTCCGGCACCCCTCCGCGCAGCAGTAGCACGGCAGCCGCATCAGCGACGCCGGCGGCGCCGCCCCGCCCACCGTGATCGCCCCCTCAGTGACTCCGACCCTTTCCTGTACTAGCGACCCATGCCCACATGTGCATCTGCATCAAGAATTACATGAGCTCGAGTTGGTCGGCGTCATGGCGATTGGAGAAGCTAATTGATTACCTGCATGTTGTGAAGCGGTTGAAGGTTTTGTTGCAGACGGCGCAGGAGCAACTGGTGGAGCCGACGAGGATCTCGGCCGGCGGAGGGATCCAGTACTGGCTGGGAGCCTGCCCGCCGCCCGCCGCCGTGGCCACCGCCGACGAGCACCGGTTTGCTCGGCAACGGCGAGGTGGCGAAGCTCCCTGCCGCCGCCATCGCCGCCGCGTTCCCGCCGCTGACGCCGCAGGGAGGGCTATGGACAGCGATATGCTCACGTTGGGCTCCTGCTGCTCCTGGAACAAGAACCCACCTCCGCCTCCGCCGCCGCCATGGTAGTGGTCGGGTTGAACCACGACGACGCGGCGGCGCGCGCCATGGCCACACCACCACCAGAGTGAGCGCGGCGGTCGGTGGCGGAGATGGACGCAGACGAGCACGCCGACGACGAGGCCGCGCCATGGTGGTGGGTGGTGTGGGGCTGCTGTGCCGCGGCGGCAGGCCAGAGCGAGAGAGAAGCATGGACTGGTCGTCCTCCTCGCCGCCGGCGCCGGCGCCGCCGCCGCCGTGCTTGTTCGGAGGAGGAGCAACGTGCTGGGTGGTGGTGGCTCTGGTACAGTGAGGGTGCATGGCTCTGTAGCTGCTGCTGCTATGCATTATTCTTGATTAATTCTACAATTCTCTCTCTCTCTAGCTAGCTAGATAGCTTCACTTCTCTTCACTCTCTCTCTCTCTCTTCCTCTTCTTTTCTCTCTCTAAGATGAGTGAGTGAGAGAGTTTGGAAGGTTGAATTGAAGAGAGAGAGAGAAAGAGGGGGAGCAAAACAAGTGTTGGAAGAGGGGAGATGGAGGGGCCTTGCTTGATCTACTCTAGGTGATATGTAGTATGTTATGAATGTCTGTGAATGTTGGGTGTCCATGGACATGGTAGAGGGTGGTATATATAGCTAGAGAGAGGAGTGAGAGAGAAATTATATAGGTATAGTTGAATGATTGGTAGGGTGGGGGTATGTAGTGTAGTGTAGTGTAGGGGGAGCTTGCACGTGCAATGACATTTTTATGTAGCTACGTACATACCCTAACAATCATGTGGTGGGTTAATGCAAGTTACAAGAATATGTGTTATTTAGTGTGCATTGTTCTACTCCCTCCGTACCAAAATATAAGCATTCTTAGCATACTACTGAGTCAATCATTTTTAACTTTGACTATTAATAGTAAAAAAATTTAAAAAATTCAATCATGTAAAATTGATGTTATTATAATTATCATTAATCAAACTATCGTATATGTAACTCTTTTTATTTAAAATATTTTATTTTTATAGATATTGTTGGTCAAAGTAGTATCTCGAAGACTGTGTCGAAGTTCAAGAATGCTTATATTTTAGGATGAAGGAGTACCTTTTTTTGTGCATTTAAAGGTCTTGTTTGGGAAGCTCAAAATTTTAAGAAGCTGCGGTTTGCTAGTCGGCTTCTAAGAATCTAGAGAAGTTATAAAACCCAGTTTTTGACTGTAGTTCATTTTCTGACAATATAAATTGTTTGGAAGAATTGGAGCTTCTACTAGAGAAAGCTGCAATAGCTAGAAGCTCCCCCCAATAGAGCCAAAGTCTATTTTACCATTCTTTGAGTCTATAAATCAACCGTTGGCTACAAACCATACATTTTATGCACTCACCTTCAACTGTTAAAACCAGTTCATGCAAATACCCCCCAATTTTAGGGCAACATAATAATGGTATTATTTTTTGTTTTACATTGTACATCTAATATATATTTAACTTACATGGTAACTCTTGTTAATTTGGTGTCAAGTTAACGCAAAATAGATGATTTAGATGCCAAATTTTGTAAAACCATACATATCTGCATTTTATGAAGATATATAAGTTCATGGTGAATGGGGAAGAACCAATTGTCAAAAGATAGTTCAAAATAGATGATTTTTAGGTTGTTTAAGAATGATTAAAGATAAAGGGAAATATTCTCTTTCATTCACCTCATTGATTAAATTTTGAACCTTTTTAATTTCTTGGATTCCCCTATTCATGTGCAATGGAACCAATGTAAAAAAAATACTTACATTGCGTATAGAATTTGAATTGTAGGAATAATCTAGTATGTGTGCTAAGAACACAAAGGTAGTACATACAGCTATATATATACTAGTTTCGTCTTTAAATATACTCCATCTGTTATATAAAAAACGAATCTAGAACTAGATGTGACATAATCTAGTATGATGAATCTGTGTGTGTGTGTGTATATATATATATAT
>CM020185.1:637918-658080 GCA_009805545.1 Oryza longistaminata | reverse complement strand
TATATATTTTTAATATATTAATAATATATATATTATATAATGGGCGGAGGGAGTACTCCCTCCATATTTTTTTTGTTTGACTTGTTTATACGTCATACATTTGGTGGCACGGAGGCAGTAGTAATCTATCCGAATTACACACATTCTAGAGCTAGTAATATATTACAAATCTGGGCAGATCCTCGTCCAAATTCGTAAACTAGGATATGTACATCGGATAATGAAGATTGGGTGACATAATGTGAAACCGAAGGTACGCTATATGTGCGACGTATACATTTGACCATATTGCAAACTTAATTGACCACGAAGATATGAGAGGAGGGAGAGACGGTGGTTTAATGTACTACGGGGAGTACATAGGACGATGGATGGCGAGAGTGTGAATGGTCGATAGATGGATCGGATGATGGAGCTGCTGCTTGCTGCTTGCGAAAGGGAGGATGAGGCATGTACTGTAGCATGCGATGCGAATGCGATGAGAGGGGGGGCAGAAGGCAGCTAGCATCGCAGGAGGTAGGCGTTGGAGGCATTGGGCAGGGAGGGACAACGCAACGTTTGCAACGCATACATGCATGCAGGGACGACACACCTAGCTGGTTCGCATGGGCAATGGCATCGGGTCGGGACCACCTGCTGTCCCCTCCTCCTCCCGGTCTCGTTGGTCCCGCAGCTGGGCCCCCTTGCCAGCACAGATCCGATGACCTCTTTTCATCCAGCAGAAGTATGATAGATAAGAGAGATAAAAAAAAACGAAGAATTAATCATGTCTCGGTAATAGATTTGGTATTTGTAGAATGGAAAAAAGTACGGGACTCGTTCAAACCGAGAAACGAATAATCTTTAGGTCTGGTTTCCTATTCGAATCGGGATCTTGTGGTTTTCGAACAAGATTGTGGAGACGTTAAACCCAATTCACCGAGGCAAGATAATTTTTTTCAGTATTGACCTCTCCTCTACTTTCTAGATCATACATGTAGAGATATGTATATATGTATTTGAAACTTAAAAACACTTACTAGCTACAGAAAAGTTAGTTTCTTCATTAGATAGAAGTTAGTTTTTTAATGTGCGCTATTCGAAGTGAGTATTTTATTAATATGTGATAATGTCTTTCCAGGTGGTGAGATTCCCCTCAATTTTTAAATTATAGGATTATAAAATTGTTAAAAGATCAATATAATTTACAAATATGCCAACCTCATAATTATGTATACGTTGTAAAAATAACTAGTATTGTGAATGTGAGATATAGCTTAATACTGGTTGAATTAGTTCTGTCTTTCTGGTTGGTATAAAAACCCGCCCGCAACAAGTCAAGGTCTGACTATCAAATAGACCAACTCTTTTTATTTTAAAATATTTTTTTTATAAATATTGTTGGTCAAAGGTAAATCAACATCAAGCAAGGACCGTGTGAAATCTCTAAAAAAAATACTTAGTATTTTGGAGGGGGGGGAAGTAGACACTTGTGGTGGACTTTTGCAATCTCACACAAGTTATGCTGGTCTAATCTTGGGTGTGTTATACAGCGTGTATAGTATGATTATCAATAATATTATATATCATATTTCTATTTTGTTCTCTTGTATAGACTTAGATTTTTTATCTCCTTCCATTTTCCATTTCCTGTATGCATATACAGGTACATATTGCTTTTCTCTTCTTTTCCATGTTTCGTCATCGACCTTTATGCGTTTTTCCCTCCCTCTCCTCTCTCTCCCTTGTTACTGTACACCTCATGTGTCTCACTCCATGCATGGCATGTATATATATTGTACGTACGGTATGCGTTTGCTGAGTTCCAGAGATCTACCTAGTACAGCTAGGAACATGCAATGAGAGTATCGTACGCCATTACTATAAGCTCCACAACTGTAGAATATACCACGTACGGACAAACATCAGAAAAGAAAAATGGAACTTTTAATTTGGCCTCCAAATATGTCGAAATAATGAACGATACAACTACTGTTAACATGTATGTATTCTTTTTTCAGCTAGTATTTATTACATCACGTTTTAAAAAAACAGTAATCGTTGTTACACTGTACATACGCCAGCTGTAAGTTACACCGTAATATTTTAAAAGACCTTACATGTAAGTGCATTTTTTTTTTTAATATTTACATTATCATATTCCTAATACATGATATCTGAAGAGAAATAAAAAATAATTTATTATGTATTGTGACCGAGGACATAACTCTTGGATACACAAAAAATAATCCTGCAGTTGCTATGGAAGGTTCAGTCACTAGTTTCGGGTTCGACAATTGAATTTCAGAGGTGAGATCGTTTACTAAGTATTTCTTTATGTGATTTTTAGGGATAGATTACTCCTAATGATTTAATTATGTTAGAATAACTTGATAGTGAAACCTTGAGTGAATAGCATAATCGATAACATATGGGTAGCATTCAATCTGCTCTCCTATTGCATATGTAGCTTGCATCATATGTACCCGATAGGAGTTGCGGTTTGTCAGTTGCCTAATTCTAGGGTTAAACAAGAGATAATCCATAAAAGATGGCATTACAAGCGTCAAGGAAAGTGAAATGCCATCGCAAGTGTGAGTTCCAAGAATGCCATCGCAAGCGATTTTGGGTTTCCAAAAGATGCCAGTCGCCTGTTAGGTGTTCCGTCCATGTCCACGTCCTTTAAGTTCCTGGGATGAAGCAGTGTATTTTAACGGAGCGGATGGACGTGGACCCTAACGGCGGATGGCATTTTTGGGACAAATCTGCTTGTACGATGGCAATTTCTTGGAACTCACATTGTCGTGGGCATTTCTGGGGACTTAGATGCTGTCATGGCATTTCATTGATTTCGTCTAAATCCAGGCTCCTCTAAAACACAGATTTTCAAAACACAATGATAGAAAAAACATCTAATTCCGAGTGGCACTTGACATCTCAAACCCTATTGGACAGAAAAACAAAGAAAGATTGCAAGAATAACTCATTTGGATGAAATGTAAAGAAACACGGACCAGATAGAGAGATGGACACAAAAGAGAATTTTCCAAGAGACTTCAGCCTCATGTTGGCAATCTCTAAGATTGAGGGCATTCCTTAGGAATTTAGGAGAGCCATTCCCTTCATTCCTAAATGACCATCTGAATTTTCTTTTTAAAGGATCAAATTCCAAAATACTTAATTCAAAGGTCATATTCGAATGATTTATATTGCTCTAAAATTTAGGCCTTAATGGCCTCCCGGCCACCTTCTCCCCCTCTCCTCCTTCATCCTTTCGCCAGTGCCACCCTTTCCAATTCCGATGAGTTTTTTTCCTCATGGCTCAACATACATACCATAGATCCATCCCCCACCTCCCCACCCCACCCCCCCCCCAAAACGCCGCAATGCTGACCCACCACCTCTTCCTCTCTGCATGACTAAGGCAACCACACGCGCCTCGCAATCGTGCACGCCACTCCACTGCCGTCACTCTCGTCTAATACTTAAAAAAATTCCAATTCATACGCGCTCAGTTCTCTCATACCAGGTTGAAGAGGGACTTCCAATCTTCTATCTTCAATAGAAGGATGGAGAAGCCGATAGTGACTGAAATTTTATTAGCAAAGGCGATGAACTATATTTTTTCTGGCCATATTACCAGCCGGCCAATTTACATGGTCTCAATTAATCTACCACATGTACACAAATTAACTCACTTCATATATTTGATGTTTGATTATTGGCTAGAATAATATAAACTCAGCCATGGATGTGCAACACATGTGAAGGGCCAGAATATAACCCTGTATGCTCTCTGTCTCACAATTACACTTGCTGATGATGCCTATCCTCTCTAACACAATGCCTGCATCACCAGAAGCTGCTGTGACGCAGGGCACATATAGGGTCAGTTTTCCAAAACATGGATCACAGCATTCCTGTGTACAACATGTTGATCAACACAGTGCATGGTAAGCTGCAAACACTTGTCGGCTTGCATTGCTCCTGTTGCATGTGCATGTCATGCCTGGCAGTCATCACACACATAAACACATCTATTATGTATATTCAAGTAGTAAATATATACTACTTCCTCCGTTTACAATGTAAGTCATTCTAGCATTTCAAATTTATATTGATTTAATAAATCTAAATAAATATATTGTTGATTTATTACATAAATATGAATGTGGGAAATGCTATAATGATTTACATATGAACGGAGGAAATAGCTAGGTATGTGTTTTGGTGGTACTGGTCAAGCGAACTTCAAACTTATTGGTAGCTAGCTATACTGAATCCGGGATTTGAAAAAAAAAAAATTCCCAAAAAAAAAAAAACGAAGGAAAACTACAGTTTGTCATATCTGGACAAAACGCCGTATGGTAGGCAGAACCCACAACACACACTATACATGTAATAATGTATCAGTGTAGTATGTATATGTATCTCGATCCGAGATTAAGATCGATCAGGATAGTTCTTTCTTTGAATGAATTGAGCTGGCATATGAACACAGATGCGAATACAATGTCTGGTAGTGCATGCACAAGCTGATCATTTGAGAGAGCGGCCGGTGTCTCTCTTCCAAATCAAATACGATAGACCTTGCGTTCGAAAGGCAGACATGAATATATGCAGGTATTGTACATGTTTTCTTTTCGTCATTATATCGGATTCGTATACGTCAATGTTATTACAGTGTAGTATATATGTACGGTGTAGGACCAGCTAGACAATACTTTCATGTCTAATACCGGTATTTTCTGCTGCATGCGCACACTGTTAATTTAGGATTAGAAATTATATACTACTTATACTCAAATAACATCCTATTATATAAATAAGTTAATCCAACTAAGCTGTGTTCGGGAGGGGGTTGGGAACCCTCCTTTTCGGCACGGTAAAACGATGTTCGCATAACGGTGTTAATTCAGTATTACTATTTTTTTCAAAATGGTTAATATGATTTTTTAAGCATTTCGTATATAATTTTTTTTTAAAAAATACCCGTTTAGTAGTTTGAAAAGCGTGCCGCGGCGGAAAACGAGGTGGGGAGTTGGACCCTGGGGAATGAACAGAGCCTAAATGAGTTTAATGCTATTTTCTCTCTCATGAAACCACATACTCAATTGTTTTTATCCTTTGATGAATTCATCAAGGGTGTAAATTCAATCCCCCCTCCAGAAAGGCACACTATAACAACCCAATCCATTTTATAACCCAGGATAATTGATAAAGGTAAAATTATATAAACACTTTATAACCATGGAATAATTGATAAGGTAAAAATATATAAACACATAAAGAAACGGTATAGTAAGGTAAGAATAGAAAATTTTAGAATTTCATATCTACTATATTATTACATATTTCTTCGCAGAACGCCCGGACGTACCCATCCGTAATAATAACAGCTGTGTTAAAGTACAATAATATCAAATATAAAGAACGGAGGAATAGTATATGAAAAAAATGGATTTTTTTATAGTCGCAATTTAATGGAGCCCGGCCCAGAAAGGATACATATTTGTTTTTTTTCCCTTCAGGCCGACCGCATCTCTTAATGGCATTTCGGTCAAGAATAACATGTCAGCTAGGCAAATAAGGACTGCACAAGGCGAATAAAGGATTATCACCTAGAAGGAAAAAAAATCCTGTGGCTTGTTAATAGTTTACTCTAAGATTGATGATTAAAAAGTGCTGGTAATCATCGTAAAAATGTCACACGGTTGAAAGACACTCTTAAAAAACTGGTAATTTGCTGGGGACACTTTTGACTCAATGGAGTAGAAATCGTTTCAAAAGATGAGAATGCCCTGAATCAAAAACTTTTAAGCGAGTTAAGTGAAGATGGGAATGATGTACGCCCTAGTGATGTACTTAGTGATGGCAAATTTTAGAGTTGCATAATTTTCTCAATTTTTACTCTATCGCGCATGTTTGAAGCATGTGGTCTTGGTGCATTCTGCGTCTTTTTAAAAATTTATCTTATCCACTTGAGCAAAAGGTTCCTCAGCAATTATCCAGTATTTAGGATATCTTTTAGCCGTAATAAACGTTTTTTTCGATGTCTTATTATACTTACACAAATTTGGATGTCCTGTAGCAAAATTTTTCTTTATATAAAATGTCAATAGTTATATATATAATGTATGATGTTTATATTCGGTATGAGTATGACAACTATAGCAAAAATTTTTAAATATTTATAGTTCAGTTCAGGCTGGAGAGAATGAGAATTTTTGAAGAAAAACTTGTGTAGGTAACAGACGTAAGTCACTGAAAGGGGTAGCTAGTAGAGGTCCTCCAAAAAGTGACAGAACACTGGACTTTTTTTAACCTTTGCCGAATTAAAGCTTTAGTTCACACAGTGAAATTTTGAACTGTATTGACCGACCTTATCATTAGTTCACTATATTAATGCTAATTTCTTAACTGTACATTTTTAAGTTATCTTCAATTAATTTTGAATATGGCAGCCTAGATTCTTCTTTTTTCTTAATTAAATTTTCCTAATAATTTTAGAAATAACATTTAATCGGTATATCGCCCAAAGTTAGTGGGGTTTTACTCACATGCTAACACTGGTGTGGACAACATTTGGTGCCATGCCGCACACGGCGTGTGGCACGTCTTTGCATAAGTGTAAAAGTGTTAATAGTAGTATTGATCCGTCAGGATATGTCCTATGAGCCGCATGATGATAACATATTTGGAACAAGATTGTATTTTACATGGAGAAAAACGATCTTTGTTTACGCACGACTTGACATACGGGCGCATCTTTATAAGAGGTGTTCTTACATTTGGGAGGATATTTATCCTCTCACATGATAAGCTCATTTTGGTTAGGATCAATAACTTTAAAATTCCTCTGAACTTGGTTCATAATTACTAATACCCTCACATAACATACGTTAGGGTAAGCCTGGTAGCGGTAGCACGTAAGAGGAAACCCAGAGGGCAAAAGTGATGTCCTCCTAGCCTCTCTCTACAATGCTGCATGCATGCATGGGATAATGCACCGGGAAAAGCTTGCAAAAGTTATTAATGGGGCTAGCTGCATGTCATGCTCGTTCTCTTCTCTCTTCTCTAATGTACTCTCTGTCAATAGAGCTTCTGTGTAGAGGTATTAAGAAGATCTAGGATGGATGGAAGAGAGAAAGATAGATGAACTCTGAAAGGGAAAGATAGCTAGCGCATGTATACAGTAGTGATGGGAGAGGCTGCTGCCAATACCGATCGATCATTTGCATGCTGCAGAGAGATGGATGGATGAATGGAGAGATGAACTCCCATCACTGTTACTAATGTGTGCCCCCGTAAAGCTTTTGGCATGCCAGCCAATGCGATGCTGCAGGCACCCTTTACCTCTTCTCAAGCATCTCGCAAAAAAAACGCACCCACACACAGATTCTCGATTCATTCTTGATTTTTTTTTTCTTGGCAATAGCTGCTGTGTACGGCTGTTTAGTTTCAAAGTTTATTTCAAATTTCAATTTCATCGCATCAACATTTCATACACACGCAACTTTTTTCTCACCTGTATCAATTTCAACCCAATTCACTTCAGTGTGAAACTAAAACAGCCGGACGTCT
Source organism: Oryza longistaminata (assembly GCA_009805545.1). Taxonomy (NCBI): domain Eukaryota; kingdom Viridiplantae; phylum Streptophyta; class Magnoliopsida; order Poales; family Poaceae; genus Oryza; species Oryza longistaminata. The sequence continues at coordinate 650,517 of CM020185.1, read as the reverse complement.
GATGTTGCAAAGCTATACAGTGTTCCTGATCGACCTCCGGCCTCTGCCCATAGACACACACCAACAAGTCATCTTAGCTAGCACATGTGTGCTTCGAATCAATCGTTTGTGTGCCCAACTTGAAAAGTGCTAAATGTTTGGCGCTTTTTCGAAACTCGATCAGCTAGGTATTTTGATCGGATATGATGCATTGAAATATGTATGTATATATGAATTCATGCATCCTGACTTAAATTTAATTTGCTTGTAACATATGTACATATTTAGTGTTAATTTTCACTCATCTATATTCGTATATATCTAACAAAAACTCATTGTGCTACGATGGTCGAGACATCAGCACATACTATGTAGCTAAAATCTTATACTACATGTCAATAAAGAGTGTATATATGTTGTTTATGGAACATCTTGGGGCCATACATGGGCCATGATTAATAGAGATATATTGGTTTTAACATTATTAGCCGCATCAGATATATATATACATGATCATGACTCATGCGTTTGATATCGTTTTATACCTAATCCATCAAATAATCCGTTCAAAAAAATAAATCCATCAAATAATGTTACCTAGGGCTATGGCACGTTGAAATATAACTTAATTTTGACTGTATATTTTATTAGAATATATTCCATAATAAATTAAACCGTAAATAACATTATAACTATAAACCGTAATTTCAAATATCTATAAAATACCCCTCTTATATATAATCTAAATATTTAAAAGAGCATACAGTGATATTAGTTTGAGTCTGATACATCGATCGACAGCATGGTTTAATCCTTGACGATCAATTGAAAGCGATGAAGTACGGATAAACATAGGGAATGATAATTGAAGGTATCCCGTTCAATGAAATAAATCCTTAATAATATCGCCTGATACCTGAATATGTATGGACGGGGTATGACATATGGTATGACGGCGATACCCGTTCGGACGGGATATATGATATCTCATAGATTATACATGAATATTAAGATATCTCCTATCGAACGGATACGAATTAGCATTCCTCTACATATATATGATAAACTACCATTATATAACCTTATTTAACCGTACTAATAATTAATTAATATAACGTATATGTACAAGAGCACCTGTTTTTGACTTGTGCTTGCGCGTGCGTGCATGAGCATGATGGCTACTTACATGTTAAGCTTGTTGGTAACTAAGCTAGCTAGAGTGTATATATATTTGGGTTATTAATTAATTTCGATTGTCTTGTCACATGTCTCACCGCTGCGTACATTGGAATACAAGCTTTAACCTGATGCGACCGTGCACGGGTACCTAATAATAGTCCTCCATACGTCAAGCTAGCCTACCCTTTAATCCCAATATATTTAGCACTAACAATCAACAATACAGAGATATTATATAGTAATATTCATGGCATTTCTGGTTGCTCTATATATGGTTTTTCAATTTTTCTTCTATATTTTTTTTTGTTCTGAGTGGAGATCATTGAATTTCGATGGAGGTGTCAAGTTGAAGTCCTTGATACGATTTGACGTGTTGTCAATCATATATTTCGAGGAACAAGAAGAAGAAAGATTATAATATAATAGCAATTAATAATTCCATGCAACTATAGATTGAGATTGTAATCTTTCAAGTGAGACTGAATTAAAATGTTGACTTTGGGTGAATTACACCTTAATTTTTTAAAGTGAAATTTGGATGAACATGCATGAAGGTCGGGCACAGAGAGCTGCAGGAGATAATATAGTAAAGGATAGAAGAGGATCGAGGGCAACATGAATCTTGACAGGCAAAAGCAATCGATGAGCCTTGTAGGATGAAAGGGTGATCGGTTCTTCGTCCCAGCGTGTCGTGCTTCCAAATAAACTTATCATTCCGGTCAACCCCAAACTCGCGTTTTCGATTCAGATCTAAGCTAGGGTTCATAGGCTTTCCTCCATGAGAGCGACCTGCATGCTGTGTGTTGCAAACATGGATGCATAGCTAGAGCTAGAGAAAGATAGATTACATAATATGCTGTGCAAGGCAGGCATGCATTTGCACTCAGCTTGCAGTGATTTTTCGCTGGAGCAAAACTAACATGTTACTCTGGTAAACTTATTGTGTCACAATGCAAGCTTTAATTATCATTGGTTATACCACCAGATGGGAATATACTGGTGACGCAAATATATCTCTCTAAGTCTTCAGTGAGAAAGGGGAAAAAAAGAGAGAGAACTAAGAAGCAAAGGCAAAAAGAAGTGAAAGCGAAAGGAAAAAAGGGATTTACATATTGTGGGAGCATTTTCTCTTGCTACTATACCTACGTGAAGATTCGTGCAGAAAGCCAAAAGAAATTTAAAAACAACGGTTTTGGTACATGTGAGACAAACGACACTGTCTTAATTGAGATGGATTAATGATGAACCGACGCAAAAAATAGTTTGTTTCATGAAGGGTGATGGTATATATGTGCAATATTCCCTCTATTAGTGTGTATTAATTTTTGAATGGCTTTGGCATGTAGGAAAATGGGATGAACTCCTCAATGCAGCATTTCGCCTCAGGAAGGCTGGGCTCCTTTGAGGTCAGGGCTCGTCGACTGTCAATATACATATTTGGTTATGCAAATGAATATTATTATTAATTGTGTTATAATTATTTTTAGAATCATATATGATTGAAAGTCAGTATGTTCTAAGTTTTTATTAGGTTGTTGGATTATGCTTATTAGCATGCGCATGGGTTCAATTTAGTTAGGATTTATCGGACCAATCTTTGGAAGCGCTCACAGGGATAGGGCGTGCGTGTTGTGTGCTCATATGAGTGGTGAGCGTGCACATGTTTATATAAGCGTATGCGTTTTTCTACTTTGTTTTTTTTAAAAAAAAACAGAACAAGAAGTAGTTGTATCTTCGGTTGAGGTACAAGTTATGCTGATATGTCCTAATTAGTACTCCTTCCATTCTAAAATATAAACATTTTTAGTATAGTACCAAGTCAATCATTTTTAATTTTGACTATTAATAGAAAAACAAAAATAATCAATCATGTAGAATTGATGTTATTAGATTTATCATTAATTAAATTATCATATTATGCAACTCTTTTTATTTTAAATATTTTATTTTTATAAATATTGTTGGTCAAAGTAACATCTCAAAGACTGTGTCAAAGTCTAAAAAATACTTATATTTTGGGACGGAGGGAGTAGACATTTGTGGTGACTTCGCAAATCTCCACATATGCTGGTCTAATCTTTGGGTGTGTGTGCACGTGTTTATATAAGTATGGTTATCAGTAATATATATATATCATATTTCTTATTTGTTCTCTTGTATAGATTAGATTTGAACTTCCTTCCATTTCCATTTCCCTGTATGCATATACAGGTACATATGCTTTTCTCTTTCCTTTTTCCATGTTTCGTCATCGACCTTTTTATGAGTTTTCTCTCTCTCTCTCTCTCTCTCTCTACCCTGTAGTACTGTACACACTCATGTGTCTCACTCCATGCATGTATATATATTCGTACGTACGTACGTTAGCTGCAGTTCAAGAGATACCTACCTAGCTACAGCTAGGAATTAACATGCATGAAAGTACGTACTGACATACTATATACAACCTCCATATTTTAATGTATAACGCCGTTAACTTTTTATCCAACGTTTGACCATTCGTTTTAGTCAAAAAAAATTTATGTAATTATCATTTATTTTAATGTGACTTGATTCATCAACAAATGTTCTTTAAGCATGACATAAATATTTTTATATTTACACAAAAAAATTTAATAAAATGAATGGTCAAACATTGTTCGAAAAGTTAACAGCGTCATACATTAAAATACGGAGGGAGTATATATATACTCCACAACTGTAGATATATACCACGGACAAACACAGGAAAAAAAAATAAAACTTTTAATTTGCCTCCAAATTATGCATAAATAATACATACAACTAGCTGTTAACATGATGCTTTCTTTTTTTAGCTATATTTATTACATCACATTTTAAGAAACAGTACATCGTTGTTACACTACAAATTACCAGCTGCATATATATTATAGTTACAATGTAAATTTTTATAACTTACAATGCAAGTGCATTTTTTAATATTTACATTATAATTTTTCTAATACATGATATTCAAGAGAAATAAAAATAATTTATTATGTATTGTGACGAGGACATCACTTCTTTGGATACACAAAATACTCCTCAAGTTGCTATGGAAGGTCCAGTCACTAGAGCTTGAGTTCGACAATTGAATTTACAGGTGAGCTCGTTCCTAAGTACTTTTTATGTGATTTTTACGATAAATTACTACCTAATAATTTAATTATGATTGGAAGCTAGATTAGTGAAACCTTGAATTGAATAGCCAAATAGATAACATATGGCTAGCATTCAATCTTCTCTCCTATTCGGCTATTCCATATGTAGCTTGCATGCATATGTACCCGATAGGAGTTGCGGTTTGTCACTAGCCTGATTCTAGTGTTAAATCTAAGGGTTCCTCTGAAACACAAAATTTTCAAAATATAGGAATAGAAAAACTATAGAATTCGAGTGCCTTGACATCTCAAACCCTATGGATAGAAAAACATAGAAAGATTGTAAGAATAACCATTTGGATGAAATGTATAAGAAACACAGTACCAGAATAGAGAGATGGACACAAAAGAATTTTTGTTGGAGACTTGAGCCTCATGTTGACAAATCCTCCTACGATTTGAGGCATTCCTTAGGAATTTAGGAGAGCCATTCCTTCATTCCAAATGACCATGTGAATTTTCTTTTTTAAAGGAATCCAATCTTTTCAAAATTACTTCATTTCAAAGTCACATTCAAATGATTTATATTGCTCTAAAATTTAGGCCTTATTGTGCCCTCCCGGCCACCTTCTTCCCCTTCCTCCTTATCCTTCGCCGTTGCCACCCCTATTCCCCAATTCCGATGAGTTTCCTCATGGCTCATACCACTAGATCCGAATCTAGAACTAGATGTGACATAATCTAGTATGATGAATCTGTGTGTGTGTGTGTATATATATATATATGTCCATATTCGTAGTACTAGGATGTGTCACATCCGATACTAGGTTGATTTTTTATGGGACGGAGGAAGTACTCCCTCCATATTATTTTTTGTTTGACGTTGGTTAATCAACGTCATACATTTGTGCAAGGAGGCAGTAGTAATCTAGTACACCGAATTACACACATTCTAGAGCTAGTATATATTACAAATCTGGGCAGATTCTCCGTCCAAATTCGTAAACTAGGATATGTCACATCGGATACTAGATTGTTACATTGTAAAACCGAAGTACTATATGTGCGTACGTATACATTGACCAATATTGCAAAAGCTTAATTGACACGACAAGATGAGAGAGGGAGAGACCGGTGGTTATATGTACTACGGGGAGTACATAGGACATGGATGGACGAGAGTGTGATGGTCGATAGATGGATCGGATGGATGGACGCTGCTGCTGCTGCTGCGAAAGGGGAGATGAGGCCTGTACTGTAGCATGCGATGCGAATGCGATAGAGGGGGGGAGGGGGAGCAGAGGCAGCTAGCATCGCAGGAGGTAGGCGTTGGAGGCATTAGGGCAGGGAGGGGACAACGCAACGTTTGCAACGCATACATGCATGCATGGGACCACACACCTAGCTACGCGCCCCTTCGCATGGCAATGGCAATGGCACCGGGTCGGGACCCACCTGCCTGTCCCCCTCTCCTCCCCCGGTCTCGTCCCTCAGCTGGGCCCCACCCTTGCCAGCACGACTCCCGATGACCTATTTCCTTCGTCTCATAGAATATGATAGTATTATAAATATGAACAGAGAAATGTATCATGTTTTGTATTAGATTTGGTATCTATAGAAGGGAAGGAGTACACGTACTCGTTTAACTGGGACAACAAATGATCTTTTGTCCGGTTCTTATTCGAATCGGGATTACTGTGGTTTTCGAACCACCGAGCAAAAATCATTTCTCCAGTATTGACCTCTCCTCTCTCTCTCTAGATCATACATGTAGGAGTATGTATATATGTATATGAACTTAAAAAAACAACTACTAGTTAAAGAAAAGTTAGTTTCTTAATTAGAATAGAAGTTATTTTTTTATGTGCGACGAAGTAAGTATTTATTACATATGTGAAAATGCATGTCTTTCCAGGGGTACATCCCCTCATTTTTAAAAGGATATAAAAATTGTTAAAAAGATCAATATCAATCTACAAATATGCCAACCCAAATTTAATGTACACTTTGTAAAAATAAAATAGTATGTGTGAAAGTTAGAATAGCTAAACTGGCTAATTAGCTTTCTGTCTTCCTGGTGGTAAAACCCGCCCGTACAAGTTCAAGTCATTGACTATCATAATAACCAACTCTTTTTATTTAAAAAATTTTATTTTTATAAATATTGTTGGTCAAAATAGCATCTCAACCACCGTGTCATCTAAAAATGGTTATGCTTTGAGACAAAGGGACTAGTAGAGTAGTAGCAGAGACAGAGAGTGGCCGGAACTCTGGTGCCTACCTGGTCCAGTCGTTCTTGCCGTATATTAGGCCTCTTGGGCTGCGATCCCTGGCAACTTGCTCCCAATCTCTCCTCCCATGTGTAACATTGTACGAGAATGGTGTGCAGGCCTGGACTGGCAAGTGCCAACCTGCCTGCTGCGACGCCAGGGCTTCTCTGTTCTGTACTCTCGCCGTCCCTAAAAAATCTCAATTTAAGTTAGAATATGTAATCTATTATAAGACAATGAATCTGAATAAAAAAAAATTTCATAATTTTTTCAAATAAGACGGACAGTCAAGATGTTGGGCACGGAAACCAGGGTTTGTATTTTTCTGGGACGGAGGGAATACACCGTAAATCTAACGATGATCTTGTGTTGGCTAAAAAACACGTCAACAGATTCGTTGCCCTATAATATATCGTGCTACCTCCATCCTAATATGTAACAACCTAATATTAGAACTACGAATCCTAAGACTAAGATAGGATTGGACCCATCCTAGGTTGCTACATATTGGGACGGAGGGAGTATCTTATTTTTGTTCATATTCGTTATCCTAAGATCACATCCTATTCTTTAGTACTACAACAAATGATACAACATCTAGCGAGAAACCTATAAATCTCAGAGTCAGCTTGGAGCAAGACGAGATTACTAGCAGTCTGGCACCAAGCCGAGATACTTTGGATAAACTTTAACCACTTATCTGCCCCGTTCGAATCTGCTTAAAAGGATGGATTAAATTTTGGATTAAAGTGACACAATTTTCAAACTGCTAAATGGTGCGTTTCGTGCGAAAACTTTCTATATGAAAGTTGTTCAAAAATATCAGATTAATCCATTTTTCAAGTTTGTAGTAATTAAAACTTAATTAATCACACGTTATTACCATCTTGTTTTGCGTGAAATACTTAATCTTCATCTTCAGGAGATTCAAACACCAATCTGACAATCTGTCCAAATTTATACTATTAGAATATGTTACATCGCTCTAAAATCTCTTATATTTTAGGACGGAGAGAGTAAAAGCATACCTGGGACTAATGTATGGAAATGCAAGCGTTTTCAGCCAAACCAATGCTTAGAAGGAAAATATAAGCAACTTGAAATTTAAATGAAAATCTAATCAATTTAAAATTCAAAATCTAACCAATAAATTGACTAAAAGGGATTTTTTTTCCTTTACTTTGTATCTACTATTTTATAATCGCAATTGTTATCCTTTCATCTCTCTTTAAAAACGTCGTCATCCTACTTCCGTGCCCTTCTCACCATGTGCACAAAGCCTCAATCCACCCACCAAACTAATCTCCAATTATACAGGTATGCTTTACCCTCAATCCGCTCACCTACCCAGCCAATCCCTAACTTGATGGGTTTAGGGCCCCTTTGAATCGCAGGAATGAAAAAACGGAGGAATAGGAAAAACGTAGGATTCTGACATGAATGCAGGTGTAAAACAGAGGATTGGAAAATACAGGAAAAACACAGGAATAACCGTTTGATTGGACCACAGGAAAAACGCAGGAATCGGATGAGAGAGATAGACTCAAAGGAATTTTTCCAAGAGGTTAGACCTCTTGCTAACTTTATATAAACATCATACATATATATATAACTATTGACATTTTATATAAAGAAAAAATTTGCTACAGGACATCCAGAATTTGTGTAATTTAATAGACATCGAAAAAAACATATACGGCTAAAAGATATCCTAAAATACTGGTAATTTGCTAGAGGATACTTTTGGCTCAATTGGATAGATAAATTTTTAAGAAAGACGAGAATGCACCAAAGACCACATGCTTCAAACATGGCGATAGAGTAAAAATTGAGAAATTATGCAACTCTAAATTTGCCATCACCTAAGTACATCACTAGGGGCGTACATCATATTCCATCTTCACTTTAACCTCAGCTTAAAAGTTTTTGATCCTAGGGCATTCTCATCTTTTTGAACGATTTCTATCTCCAATTGAGTCAAAAGTGTCCTCCAGCAAATTACCAGTTTTTTTTAAGAGTGTCTTTCAACCGTGTGACATTTTTTACGATGTCTACCAGCAAACTTTTTTAATCATCAATCATATTTAGGAGTAAACTATATAACAAGCCACCAGTGATTTTTTTTTTCCTTTCTAGGGTGATAATCCTTTATTCGCCTTGTGGGTCCTTATTTGCCTAGCTGACATGTTGATTCTTGACCGAAATGCCATTAAGAGATTGGGTCGGCTTGAAGGAAAAAAAAAACAATAATTGTATCCTTTCTGGGCCGGGCTCCTAATTAAATGCTACTATAAAAATATCCATTTTTTTCATATACTATTCCCTCCGTTCTTTTATATTTGATATTATTGTGACTTTTAGGCACACTGTTTATTATCACTGATGGGTACTCCGGGCGTTGCTGCGGAAGAAATATGTATAATATAGTAGATATGAATTTCTAAAATTTTCTTTCTTACCTACTATACGTTTCTTTCATGTGTTTATATATTTTTTACCTTTATCAATTATCCATGGTGTATAAATGTGTTTATATAATTTTTACCTTTATCAATTATCCATGGGTTATAAATGATTGGGTTGTTATAGTGTGCCTTTCTGGGAGGGGGGATGTAATTTACACCCTTGATGAATCATCCAAAGGATAAAAACAATTGAGGTGATGTGGTTTCATGAGAGAAGAGAAAATTAGCATTAACTACATTTAGGCTCTGTTCTTCCCCAGGGTTCCCAACTCCCCACCCTCGTTTTCCCCGCGACGCTTTTCAAACTACTAAACGGTGTGTTTTTTTAAAAATTTTTATACGAAAGTTGCTTAAAAATCATATTAATCCATTTTTGAAAAAAATAGCTAATACTTAATTAATCACGCGTTAATGCGAACATCGTTTTACGTGCCGGAAGGAGGGGTTCCCAACCCCTCCTCCCGAACACAGCTTTAGTGTGGATAACTTTATTGATATATAGGATTGGTGTTATTTGAGTATAGTAGTATATTAATTTCTAAGTCCTAATTAACAGTGTGCGCATGCAGCAGAAACATACCGGTATTTGAGACATGAAGTATGCTAGCTGGTCCTAACACCGTACATATATACTACACTGTACATACATTGACCGTATACGAATCCGATATATATGATCGAGAAAGAAACATGTACAGATACCTGCATTATTCATGTCTGCCTTTCGAACGCAAGGGTGCTATCGTATTGTGATTTGTGAAGGAGAGACACCGGCCGGCTCTCTGCCAATGTCAGCTTGTGCATGCACTACCAGACATATGTATCTGCATCTGTGTTCATATGCAGCTTCAATTCATCAAAAGAAAAAGCTATCTGATCGATCTGAATCTCTGATCGAGATACATATACATACTTTACACTGATACATTATTACATGTATATGTGTGTGGTGTGGGGGGTTCTGTACCATAGCGTTTTTCCAGATATGACAAACTGTAGTTTTTCTTCGTTTCTGATCATCGATTCAGTATAGCTAAGCTACAATAAGTTTTGAAGTTCGCTGACCAGTACACCAAAACACATACCTAGCTATTTCCTCCGTTTCATAATGTAAGTCATTATAGCATTTCCCACATTCATATTGATGTTAATAAATCTAGACATATATATTATTTTAGATTTATTAACATCAATATAAATGTGTGAAATGCTAGAATGACTTACATTGTGAAACGGAGGAAGTAGTATATATTTATACTTGAATATACATATATAGGATGTGTTTATGTGTGTGATGACTGCCAGAGCATGCATGCATGCAACAGGGAGCAATGCAAGCCGACAAGTGTTGCTAGCTTGACCATGCACTGTTGCTGATCAACATGTTGTACACAGGAATGTGTGGATCCATGTTTTTGGAAACTGACCCTAATATTGGCCCTGGTCACAGCAGCTTCTGGTTGATGCAGGCATTGTGTTGAGAGAGGATGAGAGCATTGCATCCAGCAAGTGTATGTGAGAGCAGAGAGGCATACTGTTGGAATAGTCCCACATTGAAGTTTAGGGGAGTGGCACCAACTTAAAAAGGAGAAGGGTCCCTCACCTCATGAGCTACTTTTGGGGTGTAAAAGGCTTTCTCCCGGTTGGGCCAACGTCTCCCGGTTTTGGGCCAACACAGTGGTATCAGAGCTGGGCCCACAATCTCTCTAAGTGCCGTGCACACTCGTGTGGTGTAAGCCCGAAGCCAGTGGACCGGGTGTGAGGCCCGTATGTGCCTATGTGTTGGCCGGTCAGTGGACGCGGGTGTGAGGCCTGTATGTGCTCGTGTGTGGAGCCTGGTCAGGGCTAAGGGGCACCAATGTGTGACGGGGAGATTGTTGGAATAGTCCCACATTGAAAGTTTAGGGGGAGTGGCACCAACTTAAAAAGGAGAAGGGTCCCTCACCTCATGAGCTAGCTTTTGGGGTGAGAAAGGCTTTCCCCGGTTGGGCCAACGTCTCCCGGTTTTGGGCCAACACATACAGGGTTTTTTCGGCCCTGTCACATGTGTGTGCACATCCATGCTGAGTTTATATATTCTGATCCAATAATCAAACATCAAATATATATAGAAGTGAGTTAATTTTTGTACATGTGTTGAGTTTAATTGACCATGTAAATTGGCCGGCTGGTATATATGCGCCCAAGAAAATATAGTTCATGGCTTTGCTAATAAAAATTTCAGTCACTATGCGGCTTCTCCATCCTTGATTGAGATAGAAGGATTGGAAGTCCTCTTCAACCTTTGGACAGAGAGACTGAAGACGCGTGATGGACAGAGGAGTGACCGGCAGTTGGTTGGCGTGGCACATATGTGAGGCGGCGTGTTGTTGCCTTAGTCTTGCGAGAGAGGAAGAGGGGGTGGGTCAGCATTGCGTGCGTTTGGGGGCGGGGGGGGGGGGGGGGGGGATGGATCTAGTGGTATGGCCATGAGGAAAACTCATCGGAATTGGGAATAGGGGTGGCAACGGCGAAGGATAAGGAGGGAGGGAAGAAGGTGGCGCGCGGAGGGCACAATAAGGCCTAAATTTTAGAGCAATATAAATCATTCGAATGTGACTTTGAATTGAAGTAATTTTGTAAGATTGGATTCCTTTAAAAGAAAATTCACATGGTCATTTGGAATGAAGGAATGGCTCTCCTAAATTCCTAAGGAATGCCTCAAATCTTAGGAGGATTTGCCAACATGAGGCTGAAGTCTCTTGGAAAAATTTCTTTTGTGTCCATCTCTCTTATTTCTGGTCCCTGTTTGTTTCTTATACATTTCATCCAAATGGTATTCTTACAATCTTTCTTGTTGTTTCTGTCCATTAGGCGTTTTGAGCATGTTCCAAAAGAGCACCTCGAATGTATTCATGGTTTTTCCATCTATTCATCGTGTTTTGAAAATCTTGCGATGGTTTTAACTGGACGGAGGCCACACTTGGATTTAACCTAGTAAATTAGAGGCAACTGACAAACCGCAACTCCTATCGGGTACATATGCATGCAAGCTACATATGCAATAGGAGAGAAGATTGAATGCTACCCATATGTTATCTATTTGCCTATTCCAATCAAGTTTCACTAATTAAGTTTCTAATCATAATTAAATCATTAGGTAGTAATCTATCCTAAAAATCACATAAAGAAATACTTAGTAACGATCTCACCTATAAATTCAATTGTCGAACCCGAAACTCTAGTGACTGAACCTTCCATAGCAACTTGAGGATTATTTTTGTGTATCCAAAAAAAGTTATGTCCTCGTCACAATACATAATAAATTATTTTTTATTTCTCTTCAATATCATGTATTAGAAATATTATAATGTAAATATTAAAAAAAAATGCACTTACATTGTAAGTTTTAAAAATTTACGGTGTAACTTACAGCTGGTAATTTGTTACAGTGTAACAACGAATTTACTTGTTTTTTAAAAAAAACCGTGCATGCTTAATTAAAAATTTATAAGGCTTGGAAAAAAAAAGGAATACGATTCAGTGTGTGTGTGGTGTGTAATAAGCCGCAGTGTGAGTTTGTATGTGAGTTCTTTTTAATCCGGGGCCCTTTTTTTGTATATTTA
>CM020185.1:601504-637893 GCA_009805545.1 Oryza longistaminata | reverse complement strand
TCGTATGAGTATGACTAAATATAGCTAAAATTTTTAAAATATTTATAGTTCAGTATTCAGCTGGAGAGAATGACGAAATTTTTGAAGGAAAAACTTGTAGGTCACACGGCAACGTAAGTCACTGAAAGGGGTAGCTAGTAGAGTCCCCAAAAGTGACAGAAACACTGGACTTTCTTTTACCTGTTGCCGAATTAAAGCTTTAGTTCCACACAGTGAAATTTTGAACTGTATTGACCGACACTTATCATTAGTTCACTTAATTAATTGCTAATTTCTTAACTGTTACCATTTTTAAGTTAATCTTCCAATTAATTGGAAATATGGGCAGCCTAGATTCTTCTTTTTTTTCTTAAAATTAAATTTTCTCATAATTTTAGAAATAACCATTTAATCTATCCTCGCCACAAAAGTTAGTGGGGTTGTTACTCACCATGCTAACACTGATGTGACAACATTTGGTTGCCATGCCGCACACGGCGTGTGGGCACGTCTTTGTCATAGTGTAAAAGTGTAATAGTAGTATTGATCCGTCAGGTATGTCCTATGACCCGCGTGATGATAACATATTCGGAAGCAAGATGTAGTTTTACATAGGAAAAAAATACAATCTTTGGACCACACTTGATATACGTGGCCATCTATTATAAGAGGTTTCCTTACCATTTGGAGAGGATAATATTATCCTCTCCCATGATAAGCTCAATTGGTTACCGACCAAAACTTTAAAATTCTTTTGAACTTGGTCAAATTACTATACCCTCACCATTAACCATACGATCTAGCGGTAAGCCTGGCACCGTAAGAAGGAAACCCTAGACGCGGCAAAAGTGATCGTCCTCCCTAGCTCTCTCTACATGCTGCATGCATGCATGTGCGATAATGCATGCACCGGAAAAAAGCTTGCAAAGTTATTATGGCTAGCTGCATGTCCATGCTCAGTCTCTCTCTCTCTCTCTCTCTCTAATGTAACTCTCTGTCCATAGAGCTTCATGTGTAGAGGTAATTAAGAAGAGTCTAGGATGGATCATGGAAGGAAGAGAGAAAGATAGGATGAAACTCTGAAAGGGAAAGATAGCTAGGCAGCATGTATACAGTAGTGATGGCGACGAGGCTCGTGCAAACACTCGATCGATCATTTGCATGCTGCATGCAGAGAGATGGATGGATGCATGGAGAAGATGAACTCAACATCACTGTTACTGTGTGCCCCCCGTACCAAGCTTGTTGCAGCATGCAGCCATGCCGATGCTGCAGGCACCTTTACCTCTTCTCACACGCATCTCACAAAAAAACACGCGCCGGCCACACACAGATCTTGAATTCATTCTTGATTTTTTTTCTCGCAAGAGCTGGCTGTGTACGGCCCTGTTTAGTTCCAAAGTTTTTTTCCAAACTTTCAACTTTCCATCACATCAAACCTTTCATACGCACACAACTTTTCTATCACGTACATCGTACCAATTTCAACCAAACTTCTAAACTTCAGTGTGAACTAAACACAGCCGACGTCTGGATGTTGCAAAGCTATCACATGTCCTCCTGATCGACCTCCGGCCTCTGCCCATAGACACACAACCAACAAGTCATCTAGCTAGCACATGTAGTGCTTCGAAATCTACGTTTGTGTGCACAACTTGAAATGTGCTAATGTTTGGCCCTTTTTCGAAACTCGATCTAGCTAGGTTATTTTGATCGGATATGATCATGAAAATACGTATGTATATATGATTCATGCATACCTGCACTTAATTTAATTTGCTTGTAACATATGTATGTACATTATTTAGTGTTAAATTTCACTCAATCTATATTCCGTATATATCTAACAAAAACTCATGTGTTACCGATCGGTCGAGACATGCAGCACATACATATGTAGACCTAAATATATACTATATGTCAATAAAGAGTACGTAATAATATGTTGTTTATGAAAACATCTTGGGCCATACATGGGCCATGATTAATAGGACGATTAATTTGTTAGACACTTATTAGCCCATCAGATAATATATATACATGATTATCCTTCATGCGTTGATATCGATCGTTTATACCTAAATGCATCACATAATTTACCTAGGGCATATGCCTACGTTGAAATATAACTTAATTTGACTGATATATTTTATTAGAATATATTCATAATAAATTAAACACCGTAATAAACCATAATACTATAAACGTACTTTTCAAATAAATCAATAAAATAACTCTTATCATCATATCTAAATATTTAAAAGAGCATACATGCATATAGTTTGACGTCTGATACATCGATCGAACAGCATGTTAATTCTTGACCGATCAATGAAAGCGAAAATGAGTACTGGACATACACAGGGAAATGCTACAGGATAGTATCCCGTTCAGACGAAATAATACCTTTAAGATATCGCCTGATACCTAATATAGGTATGAACTGAGATACCCCGTTTGGACGGGATATATGATACCTCAAAGATATCACCTGATATCAAGGTATCATCCCGTTCGAACGGGGTACCAATTAGCATTTCCCTATACATATATATTGATGAACTACCATCTATATACTTAATTTAACAGTAAGTGTGTAATTAAATCAAATATAACGTATATACTTATGTATAAGAGCAACCTGTTTTAATTGACTTGTGCATGCGCGTGCGTGCATGATGATGGCTACTTACATGTTAAGCTTGTTGGTAACTAAGCTAGTGTATATATATTTGGAGTTAATTAATTAATTTCGATGTCATTGTCACCATGTCTCAACCGCTGCGTACATTTGGAATAACAAGCTTTTAACCTGATAGCGACGTGGCACGCGTACCTAATAATAGTCCATCCATCGTCCAAGCTAGCCTACCCCTTTACATCAAATATATTTAGCACTAACACATCACACATACAGAGATATATATAGTATATTCCATGCATCCAGGTTGCTATATATATGGTTTTTCCATTTTCTCTATATCTTTTCTTTTTTTTGTTTGAGTGGAGATCCATTGAATTTCAGATGGAATTGAAGGTGTCAAGTTCAAAGTCCTTGATACCGAATTTGACGTTTTGTCACTCATATATTTCGAGGAACAAGAAGAAGAAAGATTAATAATAATAATAATATCCCATGCAACCTATAGATTGAGATTGTAATCTTTCGAGTGAGACCTGAATTAAAATGTTAAAATTGAGGTGAAATTACCACCTTTTAAAGTGAAATTTGGATCGAACATGCATGAAGGTCAAGGGCACAGAGAGATGCAGGACGATCAATATAGTAAAGGATAGAAAGAGGACGAGGGCAACCATGAATCTTGAAGCAAAAGCCAAACGATGAGGCTGTAGCATGACAATGGTGATCGTGTCTTCGTCCCCAGCGTGTCGTGCTACAAATAAACCTTCATCATTCCGGTCACCCCCAACTCGCGTTTTCGATTCAGATCTAAGCTAGGGTTCATAGGCTTTCCTCCATGAGAGCGACCTGCATGCATGTGTGTCTGCAAACAGTGGCATGCATAGCTAGAGCTTAGAGAAGATAGATTTACATATATCGATGTGAACAAGGCAGGCATGCATTTGCACTCAGCTTGCATGATTCTTTCCTGGAGCAAAACAACATGTACTCATGGTACTATATGTGTCACAATGCAAAGCTTTATTATCATTGTTACCACCAGATCAGGGACATATACATGGATGACGCACATATATCTCTCCTAGTCTTCAGTGAAGAAAAGGGGAAAAAGAGAGAACAAAAAGCAAAGGCAACAAAGAAGTGAAAGCGAAAGGAAAAATAAAAAGGATTTACATATGTGTGGAGCCATTTCGTTCTCTATGCTACTATACCTACGTGAAGATTCGTGCAGAAGGCAAAAGAAATTAAAAACGACGGTTTTGGTACATGTGAGACAAACGACACTGTACTTAATTGAGATGGATTAACTGATGAACACGACCGGCAAAAAATAGTTTTGTTCATGGAGAGGGTGATGGTATATATGTGCAATAATTCCCCTCTATTAGTGTGTATTAATATTATTTGATGGCCTTTGCATTGTAGCAAAAATGGCGATGAAACTCTCCTCCAATGCAGCATTTCAGCCTCAGGAAGCTGGGCTCCTTTGGAACGGTCAGGGGCCTCGTCGACCTGTCAATATCACATAATTTGTTATGCAAATGAATATTATTATTAATTGGTGTTATAATTATTTTTTAGAATCATATATGATTGAAGTTACAGTATGTTCTAAGTTTTTATTAGGTTGTTGGATTATGCTTTATTAGCATGCATGCATGGGTTCCAATTTAGTTTTAAACGGCCAGCTTGTTTAATTAGCAAATGCTTTTGTAATTTAAGGATGGCTTTAGCTAGACTTAATAAACAACCTACTAGCTAGTTCATTAAAACCAACCATCCTCACTGTTTATTATTAATTTAATTCATGTCCATATTCATTTCCTTAAATATCATTAAATAATTTGTTAAGCTGTACCTAATTATTGATATATGAATCTGTACTACCTAAATCTATATATCAACTACAGGTACAATGCATCCCAAAAAAGGCATTCATGCACAGTTTATTCATCATTCCAAGTTTTGTAATGTATCTTCCAAAAGTCCAGCTAGCAACTGATCATCAAGTTTTGTTTCATCCTTCTCCAATCCTTTTACTGCGTACTTTTTTAAAAGAGTTTTTACTACGCTTATCACCCGGCTGTATATATATATGTTGTCAGTAATAATTAATATTTAATATTTGCATTATATATTCTATTATACACACAGGAGTGAGGCCTACACTTCTGTACTAAGATTTGGTGAACCAATTGATATCTTAAATAATCACTTCAATGATATCTGGATTAATGATAAGCTGATGTAATAATTTGCCTTTGTGGGTGAAATGGCTTGTCAAACGCTGGCATGAGTTGGGCCTTGTGAACCATCTCCTTCCTCATCATCTTGATCTCGCGCTCCTCTATCACCTATATATGAGCAGTAATTTTGGCATCCAGAAAAAAAATAATTATATTAATAATTAACTCCTCTTTGTTAAGGATGATCTAAAAGTTTAATTAATAAACAAACAATTAATGTTTGAAGGAATAATAATCTTTCACTGTACCTTTGATAACTTCTCCTCGAATCTGCGAATAATTTCATTGGTATTTATCTTGCTTGCAACCTGCCAAAACACACACATGTATATTCTCAAAATTAATTTTGTTATCTAAGGAGATAATGTGTATGTTTGGACACTAAAAATGTGGTATTAATCAATTTGGTTATCTTTATAATTAACCTGATAGTTGAAACCAGCTCGCTTTATTGCTCTCTCCTCAGTGTGAAGCCTGAAGTAGCTCAGTGGCTGCTCGTGTTTTGGTGATGATCTCTGACGATCAAATTAATTAATATATATTGTAATTAAGTTGATCAATCGTGGATACATCGATCAATATATTAAATTATATATACTGGTAATTGTCAAATAAATTTGTAATGAACCTTGGGCGATGTTTGTGAAGTTGGAGAACGGCGTTTGCTTTCGTCCAGAGTTATCGAGTCTTGACCACCCTTTCTCAGGATTTGTGGTTCATTTTTCCGTCCTCGGAACTACAAAATTTTTACCATTCTTTCAGGTAAATTATTATTTTTACTGTTTTGAGACAAAATTTCAAGCATCGTTTCAGAGAGGAAATTAAGAATCGTTTAGAGATTCTTTTTGTAGCTATATGTATATATATCTCACGTGTGAGAGCAAAGGAAATCCGCCAGTACTCCTTATTATTAGTTAATTAAGGATTAGTTGCATATAAAATAAAATTGGATAGACGGTAATAGCAACTACATGATCATGATTGGGCCGATATCTGAGGAGGAAGTGACTAATTAATGTCGACGATGATGATTATGAATTGCTCGAGAAACATCCATGCACGGAAAAGGACAATAACAGAATTAGATATGATGTTGCAACCTTATTTGACCTGCTACCTCTTTTGGTTTTTCATGGAAATATAATCATGTTGATGATAAGTTCCACCTTAAAAATTAAGTAATTATTTTTCTTTTGAACTAATGCAAATTAAGAAAATGACCATAACCAACTCGATATACATATCTTTTCATATATATCATTGACATATATAATACTAATTTGACTATTTTTGATACATGCATGTTCGTTTGCTCTTGAAAAGGACAAGTACCCATGACATGTGTATAACAATTAACTGAAAACTCTGACATTTACAGCATCTCGACAAATACTCATTTTTATACTGTAACAGGTGAAGAATCTCCCGCTGTATATATATAAATATATTAAAAAACAAAATGGAGGGTCATTGTCTTAAAAATTGTTTATGGTTTTTAAACACGTAGAAACCATAATGTGAGAATTGTTTGTAGAAATATCAATATATCGATCGATCGAAGTGTAGGGCAATATATTGTGCACATGGTAGAAATTAATTTAATTACCTCCGAAGTGTTCTTCTTATGAGGAGGAGAACCTCCATTCCTTACTGGGCTCTTGGGCCCTGTGCTACTAGTCATTGAGCTCTGAAGAAAGAAAAAGACTCTATTAACTAGTGAAAACATGCACCAAATGAACAGCCCAAGTTAAAAACAACTTTGCGAATTATATAAAAAAAATTAAACCACACTACTACACATAAGGTTTTTATAGGCGGCCAAATTTGCTTTTAGCATGCGGGTGGATCATCACCCTATTAGACTCATGTGTATGTAAAAATCGGTATTTTAGCATGCGGCTCGAGAAAAAAAGGAGATTTTTTTATAATATAAGCTTCTAATAAGGTCAGGTGCGAAAGAGCTAGTAGCATGGAAGAGTTAAGATTGCTTTGACCACTTGGAAAATAATACAAATTTAAAGGTAAAGAAAATGATGCCTAAGCTAACACAGAAACATACACATAGGGCTTGTGTAGAAAGCCTTTAACTAACTTGAAAGTAACTGCCATACAAAATAACAACTAGGCATATGTAACTAAAATGAACAGCAGACGCAGGGTCACATACATCATCTTCTGAACAAGCAAACACAACACACACCAAAAGATTTTATATATGTTTAATTTGGTTAATTGCCTTCTTAAAGATGCTGAGAAATCTCAATTAACCATATGAACCTCAAGCATGCACCATGCATTCATGCACTTGATGATCGAGTCCCTAGAACGCGGTTGAAACCTAACAGAAAATTAGGCTGCGTCTTGACTGGCAAAGATTGCTTTGAGCAGGTTATTATATTAGCTAGCTGAGCTAGAACACACATGCATATAGTTAATCTCCCAGACAACTAGTTCTGATCATCAGATGAACTATAAGCTCTAATGCTCTATGAAGTAAGCTAGCTGACATGCATGCACAGGATGATTGATAAGCATAATGCATGCTAAATTGCTTCCAATTTTCCTACCTTAGGGGAGGTGGCCTTCCTTGTCTTTTCCATAACTCTCTCTAGCTAGCTACCTGTATTCAGATTCCAACAGCCTTCAGAGAATTCTCTGAATGAATGCAGGTGAGGAATGATATGATCACACTTAAGCAACCAATAGTTGCACCTATTTATAGAGCCAGCACAATGCCAATGCAATTAAGCACCAGTACTACTACTAGTACTTGCTTGCTACTACCACTAGCTAATTAATTAACCAGCATCGTCCAAGTGCATGCACACACTGTGTGATATGCTGCTATGCAAGGTAGCTTTCAGCCCTAATCTGCCACTTCACCAGCCATCCCCATTAATTCCACATTGCACTTTTGATTACTTGATTAGCATAACCAGGTTAGCTAACCTGCCTAACCAGCTAGAATTAATTAAGTTAATATCATCACACATCAGTTTGCAGTGTTGTAGTGTACCTACTGTGTATAATCAATGTTCGAAATTCCGGGAAGAAGCACAATGCCAATTCCGAAATTTCAGAAATTTCCGGGTCATTCGAAAATATTTCTCCCGTAATTTTTAGAATTTTTGTGCATTTAGCAAAGTTTATTCAAAATTGTCCAATTTTTGTTCGAAATTTCAAATTATTTTGGATCGAAGTTAATTTCGGTCATATCAGTGCCCCCTGGACAGAAATAGGCAAAAATGATATATTAGACCCTGGCTAGAATCGAATATGCTACTGGATAGATAGCAATTCATGCATATGCTGAATAATTCAAGCATGCAAGCGTGTGTGTGGGTGTTGGTGTTGGTGGTGTTACTACCAACCATCTGATGAGACGTTGCCGTCAGAGGAAACACGCCTAACAAACTCCATATATCGATCGATCGTCTCTCTAGCTCCTTCCCTTCCCAATCTCTCAACTTTCAGAGAGGTGAGACTGAAGCTTCACACTGTCCATCCATGTCGTCGTCAGTCCATCGTCACCTAGCTTAGCTTAGCTTATAGCTTCCTCCAAGAAAATATTCAGTAGGTCGCCTCTGTCTCGATCGATCCATCGGTCTCAGGAGTTTGTTATTAGGTCATCAGGGCACCTCGATCGATCGATCGCCGTCGTCGTCGGCCGGCGACGAGAGGGAAGAAGAGAGCTAGAGAGTTGATTACTAATTTGAAGAAGCTTCATGGTGGCTGCTGGCTATGGCTATGGAGAGGAGAGCCTTGAGAGAGAAGACGATGATCCAATAAGCTTGAGGATGACAGTTTTAACAACCTTAACATTGCCAAGACAACAGACTGATCCTGTTGGCGTGCGTAGCCCATGATTGGAATGGCACATCTTTTTTCTATTCTAGCTTATTTGGATTTATCATTCACATATGCTACATGTGTGTTTGTGTGTGCCAATTGATTTATTCACTTAATTAAGTTGTAATAATGCTATATTTTCTGCAATCTTCATGGAATTCGACAATTTAAAAAAAAAAAAAAGAAAGAAAAAGAAAAGCTTGTTGCTGATCAGCCTGTGCTTCTTGTTTTAAAACAAAGGAATGAACGAATTGGTGCTATGTATGTTAGTTTTCAAGGGAAAATTAGGTCTAATTTTAGAGTTGATGTTTGATTTGCACTCTGTAAATTTACCAACTGAAATTCAGATATATACCAGTATTAATTTTGTAGTCAGATTATATTTCAGCTTAATTGGCTTAAAGTTTCAGTCCGATCCTTTTCAAATTGTACAAGGACTACATATATATGAGCAGAATCGATCAAATCTCTGGCGAGTTTAGAATGATTAAATTAACAAAAACCATATGGATGCTCTCTCCCATTTATATTATATAAATTTTATGGCAAAGGCAAAAGATTCTACTACACATCATATCAATATCATATTTCTCTGCAGATTTGACGTCACGAATTGAAAGGCTAACGGAGCAATCTTGTTCCATATATAACGAACCATCAATATCTACTCTCTACTACACGCACGCGTCACACACTCATTTTCATTTCGTTATTTTACTTATGTCTCAAGTTTTCAAATATATATATCGTTTGCTTGCTTATTTGAAAATGCGACCGATTTGACGTGGATCGAGATGATGCATCAGTGTCTCAAGAGCTTGATGCTTACTTACGTTTTACTTAGCCATGCATGCATGGCTTACTTAAGAAATGCATGCTTTCACACACTAATCGACAAGCTTCAGATAGATTTTATTTTTCTAATAAGACAAAGGTAGATAGCTATAAGTGACCTAAGATTATTTGCAATATTTTTAGTGCGACATTACCAACGATGACAGCAATTTTAGTAAATTAATTTTAGTACGCGGAAACATGAAACTGAAGGAATAAGAAAAATACAGGATTAAAATCCCGTGTCAAGTATATATTTGAAGTCAACAAGCATATGTATCTCTCGACCGTATGGTTGACCATCAATTTTGACCCTATCTTGCACTGAGAAAATTAATCTTCGGTTGACATTGGTTTTTTTAAAAAAAAAACCAAAATTTTGAAATGTGAATTTTACAAATAATCTTAGATAGAGTTTTTAAGTTGTTTTCTTAGTAATCATGAAAAGAAGGCTAGGGGATTAAAATGGTGAAAGAAACCCTAAAATTATTCTAACATTTAAAATGAGCTACAACCTTTTATGCAAAAACAGTACCAATTCAAACAGGAACTAATTAAGTAGAATTTATATGTACTCCCTCCGTCCCAAAAAAACACAAACCCTGGTTTCCGTGCCCAATATTTGACCGTCCGTTTTATTTGAAAAAAATATGAAAAAATTTAAAAAGACAAGTCACGCATAAAATATTAATCGTGTTTTATCATCTAACAACAACGAAAATACGAATTATAAAAAAATTTCATATAAGACGGACAGTCAAAGTTGGACACA
This sequence comes from Oryza longistaminata, assembly GCA_009805545.1. Classification (NCBI taxonomy): domain Eukaryota; kingdom Viridiplantae; phylum Streptophyta; class Magnoliopsida; order Poales; family Poaceae; genus Oryza; species Oryza longistaminata. The sequence goes on along the minus strand of CM020185.1, from coordinate 627,569 downwards.
GAAACCCAGGGTTTGCCTTTTTTTTGGGACGGAGAGAGTACATGGTTTCCAAAAAAATCTACATGCATGTATATTTATTTGGTGGTTTTAGTTAAGAGATTTATAATGCATTTTTAATCAAGATTATTTTTTACCAGAAGTAGTAAACATTTTTTTCCAAAACAGAAATAGTCAAAGTTTTGAATGACTATATATTACACCAGTACAATAACGATTTTTCCGTGCAACCAGAATCGGTATTCGCGTGCGGATCTTCCACCCGTCTGGAACGAGTGGTCTGCGAAAATCCAATTTTTTTCAGGCAGGTGACGCACCCGCACGCGAAAATTGTGATTTTCGCGTGCGGGCGCTTAAGCCCCCCACACGGGAAAATAAAAAATGAAAAAAAAAATCAAAAGCGGAACCTTAATCCAGCGGCCGCCGCTGCCGTCACCACCATCGTCTTCGCCGCCACCACCATCGTCGTCGCCGCCTTGCATGAGGCCCGCCGCCGTTGTCGCCACGGTCGCTGGCGACGAATTCAGCCTCCCCGCGGTGGCAGGCAACGGATCCAACCTCCCCGCGGTGGCCGGCGACGGATCCGCTCCGCCGCCACAACCCTAGCCGATGCCGCTCCCCGTTCCAAAGTTAATTATCCGATTAATTATTATTTTTCTTATTTCTCACTTTTTGGAATGCTTGGAATTTGGTATACAGTACTAAAAGTTTTGCAAGGTTGCATTAGCATATTATCACATGAATAATAACATTTCGCATAACTGCAATTAGCTAGCCCCACTCAACACCCATATTCAGTATAAAAATTCCTTATTTAGTTTGGACCTTTTTCTCAAAACATGCCTTTTGAATTCGTGGAAGTCATGTTAATACAAAGAAAATCATAAGCTTTAGTATTTATTGCACGGTAACACTACATGTTCATCAAAATCAAGCACACCAAAACGAACATCCCTTAGAAAACACTTAGGCTGCGTTCGGTTGCAGGGATTCCTAACCCCTCTTTCTCGTTTTAACGCGCACGCTTTTCAAACTGCTAAACGGTACGTTTTTTTAAAAAAGTTTCTATATGAAATTTGCTTAAAAAATCGTATTGATTCATTTTTGAAAAAAATAGATAAAACTTAATTAATCACGTGCTGAACGCTGCTTCGTTTTGCGTGCCCAACCCTCACTCCCGAACATAGCCTTATAACAACATAACGGAAACATACGATGTTCTTACTTACCTTGGCACCCATCATGTGTGTGCACGCTGTAATTAATATTTCTACGATTTGATCATAGTAGGTGGAATCTTACACCCACGACTATCTGTAAAATGAAAACATCAAATGAATGTCAGTACCCGAAAAGCACGCAATGCTTATGTCACCGATAATTAATTAATTAGCTTGTGGTAAGCCTCTGCAAGCAATTTTTTTTCAATAAATTTCTTCTGTAAGCCTTACGTGATATGCATGAGTGAAACACACTCTTGGGACATCGATGCATCAGCTTGACATCGATATTGGTCGCATTTTCAAACAAGCAAAGCCAATTCAAACCTTGAGATATAAGGAAAATAACGAAAATGAGTGTGACATGCATATATATAATAGACTGGCCATCCTTTCTTTAATCCGGCGATGAGATTGATGATTCGTTATGCAACAATTTTCAAGTATTCCGTTAACCTTTCGATTCCTGCCAAATCTGCCGTGCAATATTATATTCTGATGTAGAATCTTTACTTGTCAAGAATTATTTAATATTGAAAAAGGGAGAGGCCACGGATTTTTCTGGGTTATTCAGTTTATTTTTAACAATTATAGGACCAAAACTTACTGATGACAAATTCGACTTGTATATGTATATAACACTACACTGGTGGAGAAACTATCTTTGCTCGGTTGGCCAAAATCCACAATAGTCCCGGTTACAATAAAAACCGGGATTAAAGATTATCTTTAGTCCCGGTTCAAAAGTTTAGAGATGCTTTTTAATCTTTAGTTCCGGTTGGTAAACACCAACCGGAACTAAAGATGCCTACTATCTTTAGTTCCGGTTGGTGTTTACCAACCGGAACTAAAGATTAAAAAGCATCTCTAAACTTTTGAACCGGGACTAAAGATAATCTTTAATCCCGGTTTTTATTGTAACCGGGACTATTGTGGATTTTGGCCAACCGAGCAAAGATAGTTTCTCCACCAGTGTAGTGTTATATACATATACAAGTCGAATTTGTCATCAGTAAGTTTTGGTCCTATAATTGTTAAAAATAAACTGAATAACCCAGAAAAATCCGTGGCCTCTCCCTTTTTCAATATTAAATAATTCTTGACAAGTAAAGATTCTACATCAGAATATAATATTGCACGGCAGATTTGGCAGGAATCGAAAGGTTAACGGAATACTTGAAAATTGTTGCATAACGAATCATCAATCTCATCGCCGGATTAAAGAAAGGATGGCCAGTCTATTATATATGCATGTCACGCTCATTTTCGTTATTTTCCTTATATCTCAAGGTTTGAATTGGCTTTGCTTGTTTGAAAATGTGACCAATATCGATGTCAAGCTGATGCATCGATGTCCCAAGAGTGTGTTTCACTCATGCATATCACGTAAGGCTTACAGAAGAAATTTATTAAAAAAAAATGCTTGCAGAGGCTTACCACAAGCTAATTAATTAATTATCGGTGACATAAGCATTGCGTGCTTTTCGGGTACTGACATTCATTTGATGTTTTCATTTTACAGATAGTCGTGGGTGTAAGATTCCACCTACTATGATCAAATCGTAGAAATATTAATTACAGCGTGCACACACATGATGGGTGCCAAGGTAAGTAAGAACATCGTATGTTTCCGTTATGTTGTTATAAGGCTATGTTCGGGAGTGAGGGTTGGGCACGCAAAACGAAGCAGCGTTCAGCACGTGATTAATTAAGTTTTATCTATTTTTTTCAAAAATGAATCAATACGATTTTTTAAGCAAATTTCATATAGAAACTTTTTTAAAAAAACGTACCGTTTAGCAGTTTGAAAAGCGTGCGCGTTAAAACGAGAAAGAGGGGTTGGGAATCCCTGCAACCGAACGCAGCCTAAGTGTTTTCTAAGGGATGTTCGTTTTGGTGTGCTTGATTTTGATGAACATGTAGTGTTACCGTGCAATAAATACTAAAGCTTATGATTTTCTTTGTATTAACATGACTTCCACGAATTCAAAAGGCATGTTTTGAGAAAAAGGTCCAAACTAAATAAGGAATTTTTATACTGAATATGGGTGTTGAGTGGGGCTAGCTAATTGCAGTTATGCGAAATGTTATTATTCATGTGATAATATGCTAATGCAACCTTGCAAAACTTTTAGTACTGTATACCAAATTCCAAGCATTCCAAAAAGTGAGAAATAAGAAAAATAATAATTAATCGGATAATTAACTTTGGAACTATTATTGGGACCTCATTGAGCAATCATTCTTCAGCACAAAGTTAGCTATAATGATGATATCCCTTTTCTCATACCTATGAGAGGAATTGCAATGATGGGTCTGGTGAAGAAGATATTATCCCTCTTTCTTTTATTTTCTTTTAATGGGTACAAAACAATTTGATGACTCAGAGGTTAGACAATATTGCAGTGGTTTGGATTGAATTCTGTGTGGAAACACAGTAAGTAACTCGATTTTGTTTTCTTAGTAAAAAAAACTTTTTTACTTGCAAAATAAATTCCTCTTGGATCTTATTTAAAACTAAGTATTTATACCAATTATACCTTCCCAAGTAGAGAGATATATCATAACAACGTAGACTCAACATTGAACAAACATTACATTATCAAAGTAATTTAGAATTAATACTCCTACATCATAAGAATGGCGGTGGCCGCAAGCTTTCTTCTTCCTCTTAATTATCTTCTCGTGATTTTTTCCCTTGACTAAAGTTGATATGATAGATTTTTTTTCAAAAAAAAAATTGTTAAAAATAAGTTTTGGCTCTGCTCCTGCAACTATATATTGATGTGATAGTGTAGGGAATAATCGATGGTTTTATCAAGAGATTACAAGTTTAATTCTCACAAGTAGTGCAGCACTCCTGGCCTTACATTTCGACCTGAAAGAGCATTGGCGTATAATATCAGGAGCATTGTGAGGTAGTTATTACTCCTCCCGTTTCAAAATGTTTGACACCGTTGACTTTTTAGTACATGTTTGACCATTCGTTTTATTCAAAAAATTTAAGTAATTATTTTTTCTTTTCATATCATTTGATTCATTGTTAAATATACTTTTATGTACTCATATAGTTTTATATATTTCACAATTTTTTTTAATAAGACGAACGGTCAAACATGTGCTAAAAAGTCAACGGTGTCAAACACTTTAAAATGGAGGGAGTATTTGTTAGCCCTTTTTTCTTCATGTTTAGCAAGGCCCACTCCTCATCTTCAAAATACAATACCTTGGAGAGTCAAGGCCTACAAACTATTTCACTATTGAAAAAATCGTGGTTTCGTCGATAACCACGATCGATAATTGAGCGTTTATCACTCTTGATTAAAATTGATAAAATTAATTATCGTAAGTTTTACCAGAAAATTGTTTTTCTAACTTGATCGATTTATCTAGCAATTTCATATATTGAACCATATTGATATAGCCGATAACCGCGACAACTGAGTGGTTATATATATTGTAACCCTGCTTGGAGGTAGCTCGAGAAGTAGGGGAAAAATGGCAAAGAAAAAAAATTGAAATGGCCATACCAAAGATGCCATAATTTCTGACATTAAAATAACCAAATCCCTCTTTAAGCATACTTAAAGATGTTACTGGTATTAAAGCCCTTTGAGATTATTGCATCCTTGATGGTATACAAGTGCAACTTAGTGTGCATATTCTTAGCATGTCAAGGATTAACACTAATGATATGCACCATGCTTGGTGACCTACCAAAAGACATAGCAACTCTGCAACAACTACTAAGACAAGTTGCCTACCAGGACCATTGACATCTGTACTTGAGATACTGAAACTTTTGAAAAAAATGAGAAAAAAACAATAGAAAATATGTATATACATACTTCAAGAGAAACTAAATTGGCACCAAATATATGTATGGGAGAAGTTCTCAAGTAACCTTCAAAGAGAAACCGTATAAACCGGGTACTCCCTGATATATATATGTTCACTAGATTAAGAGAGCAAAAATGATACATTTATAGTGGCCTCTACTGGTAATATTCTATTACCAGTGTTATAACTAGTACAATTAAACTTAACACTTCGTTGATTTATGAGTTCTTCTACCAATAAGAAAATTATTCTGCAACTAGTAATTGAGATGGTAGTATAAATAACATGATTCATTAGATTTGAAAATCTAGATTGGTTCTACTACTAAATAGAGACAATTGTAGAACACCTTGTGAAAAAAAAAAAACATAATGGTGTATAAACAAAGCAGAGCACCAGAGTCACCATTGCTTGTAACCCAAGCAGCCTTCAAAATAAGACAGCCTTACACAGATCACTGTCATTAAGAGAATAATATGATCAACAGTGTACCAAACTTGATGTGCATGTGGAACTAAAGAGGATTTAGCACTACCCCACAGACTTATGCACTAATTATAATCCACTCGACCCAGAAAAAAAATAAAAAGATAAAACCAGAAGACACACAGAAGTTAAATACAGGCAAACAGCTGCACTGTTCCATTGCTCAAAGACTCAAATGCTGCAAAGATACATCTCTGATTGTCTTGAATCAGCTAGTCTAATGCATGCTTCTCTACCAAGTATGATTATTTAGTAGGTAGTGGAAGAAGCTTATCAGTTTAACTTGGTCTCTCTTCAGACTATTAGACTGATTGTAATAATCTTTCTTTGCAGTATATATTTTGCTTTCCCTGTTATTGCTCAAAATATATATTTCTGAATTCTGAATAAGCCTTATGTCCAGATGAATGTAAATGTTCTTTTCTTAAAAGTCACAATACAAAAAACAGACTAACATTCTACCAGATTAAGCTTTATAAACAGGGTGAATCAGAAAATAAGCCCAGAGCTTAAAGCTTTACATTTGAATTTGGCATTGGTCCTCGCAGGCAGATACAACAAACAAATCCAGCTGAAAAACATGTCATATTCCTGGTTTACTGCAGTTGGCCAATCGGTTTCATGTTGATATCCAACATTGCAAGTCAGATATGCATCTTGAGCCCTTTGGGAATGGCAAAAGCTAGCTTTGGTTTCATTTGCAAACAAAAAGAAAAGAAGGGAATAATCCATCTGCTTGTCAATTCCCCAACAAAGCAGGATAGCTCCATAGGCTAGATGCCTTCAAACACAAGTACTCAACACTACAGTGCCTGCTGTCCTTGATTACCCAACAGCAAGTGTAGGCATCAAACCGTTAAATAACAATTCCGGTACAGACGACTACTTAGCTAGCTTGCAATATAGGGACATTTAGCTTGTAATCAATATGTATGCCTTTTTTCCTGAATCACAGAACAAATTAAAAGGAGAAGAGAGATAAATGGACTAATTTCAGAGCCCCATCGGTTGGTGTAATAAGTCAAAGCAAAAGCCAAAATTTAAATTTTCAAAATTAATTTTGAAGTCGATTTAAGATATTTTTAGTGTAATTTCTTTTCAATGTTGGATTTCAAGTCATTACGGACAAATATATAAAAAGTTTATCTATAAATTAATTTTTATTCTCTAATAAGGGAATATGAGCAACCGATGCAATTCTTAGTGTTTTAAAGACATGAAAGTAGGGCTATGTGTGACATGGCTCCAACACGTAGGGTTATTGCAGAAAATAGAGTGGCTTAATATATCTTCCGGATTTTAGTCTCAAATGTGAAGAAAATGCCACACCCTAAGAGCATCACCAACAGATTATCTATAATTTTCTCCTAAAAATTTGTTTTTGGTTTTCTAAACTGAAAATAGGAATGAAAAAACTCTTTCCTCCAACAGATAGCCTAAACTCTTTTTTTATTTTTGCGGGGAAAAGGGGATTCATTAATCTATAGAAGAGTGATTACAATCTTCCAGAATGAGTGCAGAGACACAGTTGCTCTCGTGGCCAAACCAGAAGTCTGACCTATTTGCTCCTCGAGCACTATTTGCCAGAACATGGCTAATTTTATTATGATCTCGATGCACTTTCTGAATTTTCACTTCCCTTTCTCCTTTCTGGAGCAAACGCAGCTCACGTATCGTTTTATTAAAATATTTTTTAAGACTAATCTATACATGTAGTCATCATATTTGAAAGATAAATATTTTAAAAATGATTTATAATCAAAGATTTTAAAGTTTGATCAACCGGGGGAAGGGAACTCCAAAACTCGGGTAGGAAAGTAGGGGATCTGTTGGAGCTGATTTTTGGACTAAAATCCCTCAAAATTAGTTTTAGGAATCATATAGGTAGACTGTTGGTGATGCTCTAAGGCATGGCCTTAATCCACCGGCAGCTCCGACTCCTATAATTTCTGGATCTAGAAAAAACCAGTAAAGAAAACTTAGACTTGGAAGTGTACCAAACAAGCGACCTAGATTAAATTAGCTGGGAGCTCCATTTCAAAATAGTAGTTGGTTTACATAAAAAAAAGTAGTTGGTATTTATATTTGTATTTTTTATTCCGCGCAAAAAAATACTTGTATTTTTCATTGGAATACTTTGGAAACTCGAGCAAAGAAAAGTTGGCCGGCCTACAAGCGAATATATATGTAAGCATTTTGCACACAACCCAGCAGCTATATATATATATATATGTTCTTTGGTAATTAAGCAAGCACACTAACAAAGGAGGACCTAATGAACTTCTTTTTGCAGACAAAATCTTAACAAACTCGACCAGTATACGACAAATATTTGGTTCTTTTCTCCTTTTTTAAGAGGTGGGCAGTCACTCCCAGCTTCGACGGTGACAATACAGCCAACAACCTGACCAGTGATCACTGAACCAAGCAAATTAGAAGCCGTTGACTAGTAATTCTCTCAGCGTGTGTTAATTAGTCCACACCAAATAAATCTCTTGATTTCAACTTGGTTAATAATTAGTTTTACTATTAATTAATAATCTACTAACACTATAAAAGACGATTTTCGTGAAAGCTCTTTTTATTTTACAAAAGGACTAGAAAGATACCCACCCATAAAAAATGTACGATGAGTCAATACCCGCTTGTAAACATATTTTCTCATAGACGGTCGTTTTAAAAGAGTCGCTTATCCTATCTTACTATAAAGTTATCCCCCACTAACTCCTTGAGCTTAATACGTAAAGATGCCACATCATCATCCACTAACAAGATACCACATCATCATGCACTAATTAACAAGATGCCACATCATCATCCACTAGCAATCATCACATTTAAACATCATGCAAACATGTTATATCTTTATAGTTTTTATAGTTTTTATAATTTAAGAGCTTTTCAAATACAAACATGTTAAATTATCATCCAACATAATTCACATAATGTTTCAATGCATATCTTTATTATATTTTATGATATCCTATATATTTATATAGTTCATCCTCACTTAGTTAGTGCTTAAATGATTAATCTATGGTCCAAATTATCTTTCTCCCTTTTTCCTCTAATTAAGTCATATTACATCAATTGTTTTTAGCCTTTAAATGATTAATCTACGGTCCAAACTATCTCCCTACTTTTCTTCTTCCATAAAGTCATACCACCTTACTTTTTACGTTTGAATAACCATTCTACATACTATTTAAATTTAAATTATCATAAACCACATTAATTTACTTAATCTGATGTTATCTAGCTATCTTACACATTTTTTTATTGTTATCATACTAAATTCCCGCAGCAATGCGCGGGGTTTCACCTAGTACGATCAATGAGCGCCTACGAAAAAATCATAATTTCACATGCCAACGAACACAACCACAACCCATGACTAGATAATCCTCACCCTCCACCCCCTCACTCATCGACATCTCTTATCCCCTTAGTTCACTCACTTATTCTCCTCACCTCCTCTCTCTTGAGAGCGGCAATGGTATAAGAGGTTGGCGACGATAGTGGCGGAGATCGGTCGCAACGGTATAGGTAGGCGATGAGGACGACGGTGGCGCCTCTCCCCCTCCGACAGTCTTTCAAGTCATTACGGACAAATATATAAAAAGTTTATCTATAAATTAATTTTTATTCTCTAATAAGGGAATATGAGCAACCGATGCAATTCTTAGTGTTTTAAAGACATGAAAGTAGGGATATGTGTGACATGGCTCCAACACGTAGGGTTATTGCAGAAAATAGAGTGGCTTAATATACCTTCCGGATTTTAGTCTCAAATATGAAGAAAATGCCTCACCCTAAGGCATGGCCTTAATCCACCGGCAGCTCCGACTCCTATAATTTCTGGATCTAGAAAAAACCAGTAAAGAAAACTTAGACTTGGAATTGTACCAAACAAGCGACCTAGATTAAATTAGCTGGGAGCTCCGTTTCAAAATAGTAGTTGGTTTACATAAAAAAAAAGTAATTGGTATTTATATTTGTATTTTTTATTCCGCGCAAAAAAATACTTGTATTTTTCATTGGAATACTTTGGAAACTCGAGCAAAGAAAAGTTGGCCGGCCTACAAGCGAATATATATGTAAGCATTTTGCACACAACCCAGCAGCTATATATATATATATATGTTCTTTGGTAATTAAGCAAGCACACTAACAAAGGAGGACCTAATGAACTTCTTTTTGCAGACAAAATCTTAACAAACTCGACCAATATACGACAAATATTTGGTTCTTTTCTCCTTTTTGAAGAGGTGGGCAGTCACTCCCAGCTTCGACGGTGACAATACAGCCAACAACCTGACCAGTGATCACTGAACCAAGCAAATTAGAAGCCGTTGACTAGTAAAGGTAGTGGAAGAAGCTTATCAGTTTAACTTGGTCTCTCTTCAGACTATTAGACTGATTGTAATAATCTTTCTTTGCAGTATATATTTTGCTTTCCCTGTTATTGCTCAAAATATATATTTCTGAATTCTGAATAAGCCTTATGTCCAGATGAATGTAAATGTTCTTTTCTTAAAAGTCACAATACAAAAAACAGACTAACATTCTACCAGATTAAGCTTTATAAACAGGGTGAATCAGAAAATAAGCCCAGAGCTTAAAGCTTTACATTTCAATTTGGCATTGGTCCTCGCAGGCAGATACAACAAACAAATCCAGCTGAAAAACATGTCATATTCCTGGTTTACTGCAGTTGGCCAATCGGTTTCATGTTGATATCCAACATTGCAAGTCAGATATGCATCTTGAGCCCTTTGGGAATGGCAAAAGCTAGCTTTGGTTTCATTTGCAAACAAAAAGAAAAGAAGGGAATAATCCATCTGCTTGTCAATTCCCCAACAAAGCAGGATAGCTCCATAGGCTAGATGCCTTCAAACACAAGTACTCAACACTACAGTGCCTGCTGTCCTTGATTACCCAACAGCAAGTGTAGGCATCAAACCGTTAAATAACAATTCCGGTACAGACGACTACTTAGCTAGCTTGCAATATAGGGACATTTAGCTTGTAATCAATATGTATGCCTTTTTTCCTGAATCACAGAACAAATTAAAAGGAGAAGAGAGATAAATGGACTAATTTCAGAGCCCCATCGGTTAGCGTAATAAGTCAAGAGCAAAAGCCAAAATTTAAATTTTCAAACTTAATTTTGAAGTCGATTTAAGATATTTTCAGTGTAATTTTTTTTCAATGTTGGCTTTCAAGTCATTACGGACAAATATATAAAAAGTTTATCTATAAATTAATTTTTATTCTCTAACAAGGGAATATGAGCAACCGATGCAATTCTTAGTGTTTTAAAGACATGAAAGTAGGGCTATGTGTGACATGGCTCCAACACGTAGGGTTATTGCAGAAAATAGAGTGGCTTAATATATCTTCCGGATTTTAGTCTCAAATGTGAAGAAAATGCCACACCCTAAGAGCATCACCAACAGATTATCTATAATTTTCTCCTAAAAATTTGTTTTTGGTTTTCTAAACTGAAAATAGGAATGAAAAAACTCTTTCCTCCAACAGATAGCCTAAACTCTTTTTTTATTTTTGCGGGGAAAAGGGGATTCATTAATCTATAGAAGAGTGATTACAATCTTCCAGAATGAGTGCAGAGACACAGTTGCTCTCGTGGCCAAACCAGAAGTCTGACCTATTTGCTCCTCGAGCACTATTTGCCAGAACATGGCTAATTTTATTATGATCTCGATGCACTTTCTGAATTTTCACTTCCCTTTCTCCTTTCTGGAGCAAACGCAGCTCACGTATCAAGTAAGCAAACCTTGATTTATCCTCAGTTTTTCCATTAATCGCGGAGACAGCCAGGATACTGTCAGTCTCAAGGATGATTGGCAGATAGCCTAAATTCAATCCCCAAAACTTAAAAGTGGGCCTTTCCCACGTGCGGGAACGAAGGAGAGAGGCGGGATTGCGTGATTGGGAGCGACTTTCGCGCCCGCATATAAACGGAGCAAGGAACCGGGGGAAGGGAACTCCAAAACTCGGGTAGGAAAGTAGGGGATCTGTTGGAGCTGATTTTTGGACTAAAATCCCTCAAAATTAGTTTTAGGAATCATATAGGTAGACTGTTGGTGATGCTCTAAGGCATGGCCTTAATCCACCGGCAGCTCCGACTCCTATAATTTCTGGATCTAGAAAAAACCAGTAAAGAAAACTTAGACTTGGAATTGTACCAAACAAGCGACCTAGATTAAATTAGCTGGGAGCTCCGTTTCAAAATAGTAGTTGGTTTACATAAAAAAAAGTAGTTGGTATTTATATTTGTATTTTTTATTCCGCGCAAAAAAATACTTGTATTTTTCATTGGAATACTTTGGAAACTCGAGCAAAGAAAAGTTGGCCGGCCTACAAGCGAATATATATGTAAGCATTTTGCACACAACCCAGCAGCTATATATATATATATATGTTCTTTGGTAATTAAGCAAGCACACTAACAAAGGAGGACCTAATGAACTTCTTTTTGCAGACAAAATCTTAACAAACTCGACCAATATACGACAAATATTTGGTTCTTTTCTCCTTTTTTAAGAGGTGGGCAGTCACTCCCAGCTTCGACGGTGACAATACAGCCAACAACCTGACCAGTGATCACTGAACCAAGCAAATTAGAAGCCGTTGACTAGTAATTCTCTCAGCGTGTGTTAATTAGTCCACACCAAATAAATCTCTTGATTTCAACTTGGTTAATAATTAGTTTTACTATTAATTAATAATCTACTAACACTATAAAAGACGATTTTCGTGAAAGCTCTTTTTATTTTACAAAAGGACTAGAAAGATACCCACCCATAAAAAATGTACGATGAGTCAATACCCGCTTGTAAACATATTTTCTCATAGACGGTCGTTTTAAAAGAGTCGCTTATCCTATCTTACTATAAAGTTATCCCCCACTAACTCCTTGAGCTTAATACGTAAAGATGCCACATCATCATCCACTAACAAGATACCACATCATCATGCACTAATTAACAAGATGCCACATCATCATCCACTAGCAATCATCACATTTAAACATCATGCAAACATGTTATATCTTTATAGTTTTTATAGTTTTTATAATTTAAGAGCTTTTCAAATACAAACATGTTAAATTATCATCCAACATAATTCACATAAAGTTTCAATGTTTATCTTTATTATATTTTATGATATCCTATATATTTATATAGTTCATCCTCACTTAGTTAGTGCTTAAATGATTAATCTATGGTCCAAATTATCTTTCTCCCTTTTTCCTCTAATTAAGTCATATTACATCAATTGTTTTTAGCCTTTAAATGATTAATCTACGGTCCAAACTATCTCCCTACTTTTCTTCTTCCATAAAGTCATACCACCTTACTTTTTACGTTTGAATAACCATTCTACATACTATTTAAATTTAAATTATCATAAACCACATTAATTTACTTAATCTGATGTTATCTAGCTATCTTACACATTTTTTTATTGTTATCATACTAAATTCCCGCAGCAATGCGCGGGGTTTCACCTAGTACGATCAATGAGCGCCTACGAAAAAATCATAATTTCACATGCCAACGAACACAACCACAACCCATGACTAGATAATCCTCACCCTCCACCCCCTCACTCATCGACATCTCTTATCCCCTTAGTTCACTCACTTATTCTCCTCACCTCCTCTCTCTTGAGAGCGGCAATGGTATAAGAGGTTGGCGACGATAGTGGCGGAGATCGGTCGCAACGGTATAGGTAGGCGATGAGGACGACGGTGGCGCCTCTCCCCCTCCGACAGTCACTACTACAAAAAAGCAAATAGGTGTCGCCACTATAGGTGCCGGAACATCCAAAACCGGCACTTATAAAGCCTTTCCCGCCCATGCACCCACCCCCACGCACTAAATATTCAAAACCGGCACCTTTATGTCCAAATAGGTGCCGGTTTTAAAATAAAACCAACACCTAAAACCTGTGTCAGAGAAAGGTGCTGGTTCTATACCCAAAACCGGCACCTTTAATCTTCTCCCTCCCACACTATCCGTTGGTAGGCCCCACATATAGGTGCCGGTTTTAAGAGAAAGGTGCCGGTTCTAGACCCAAAACCGGCACATTTGTTCCAATAGTGCTTTTCATGCCCGATGGTGGGCCCTACACATAGGTGTCGGTTTTTTGCATTACAAGACAAAGGTGCCGGTTTTTTTGTCTAGAACCGGCACCTTTGTTCCAATAGTGCTTTTCATGCCCGATGGTGGGCCTTACATATAGGTGCCGGTTTTTTGTATGACAAGATAAATGTGCCGGTTTTTGGTCTGGAACCGGCACCTTTGTTCCAATAGTGCTTGTAGTAGCCGTTAATGGGCCCACACATAGGTGCCGGTTGTGAAGACAAACGTGTTGGTTTTTGTCTAGAACTGGCACCTTTGTTCCGCCGACAACAGTACATATACTCCATCCCTTGCCACTCGAGCTGATTGAGCAAGAAGAGAGCGTCGCCTCTCGTTCTTGCCCGATCACCTAGAGGAGGGGAGGAGGTCTTACCTAATAGGTGCCGGTTCTAAAACCGGCACTGATGATAAGTATCATCAGTGTCGTCTCCTTTGTGCCGGTTGGAAAAACTGGCACCTTTTACCCTTTTTGTAGTGGTGAGTGTGAGGGAAGATCCGTCGACGTTATGTGGTCCGTGTTATTTGTAGTAACTTTACTAGCAAGCATGTATGCACGTGCATATGTACTTCTACAAAACGTCTTATGCTAATTATTAGCGTCAGCGACAATTTAATAGGAGGACCGTTGGGTCCAAAATGACAAAGAAAAACATATCAATGTTGTCGTGAAATCATAATCCACTCTAGTTAGAAAATGATTCCATGGAACTTAAAAATATCTAAGAAAAAATTGTATTGTTGGTTACATTTGTCTAGAAATGAATAAGGAAAATTAATCATAACAAAATTGACATTGACATTAATTCTTAACAAACGTTGGCATCATGAAGAATACCAAGCTAAACTTTTTGTTGGTTCCATTTAATTAGAAAAAAATATTATGCATGAGTAAAACGTATCCTAATTATCTTAGAATGTTTAGATTCCTCAAAATAGTAGAAAACTAATACTGGGGATAATTCTTTTTATCTTTTTTGTGTCTATTGTTGGATGAAATGCTAAATTTGTGTTAATGTTTTCTTCCATCTACGTCACGGCCGTTAGTCAAATTAATGATTGTCAAACTATGTTAAGGCCACGAAAATATCCATTGATAGCTTTATTTATCTCAAATTTATGTTAGGGGTGCCCATCGATCCGCTAGAGGAGGTGGAAGCGGTTTTGCTGGATTTTTCTTGGGTTTTGGTTGAAGATTGAAGCCTACAAGGTAAATATTCATTATTTCTCACCCCGATTCACACCCGCTCGTTGAATTGAATTGCCATGTGGTAATACATGTAAAATGCACTAGTCATTAATTTGTATGGATCCATAAGTCATTCGTAGATCTGTTCTCAGGTGCTATGCTAAATTTGAATTAATGGTTTTTTCAATCTATGCCATCATCGTTAATGTTTCACGTTAGCCAAATATTTTTCCGCATTGACGAAAATATATTTTTTTTTTATCTTTTCGTTAGCCATGACTATCTAGTTAAGGTGACGTGAGTGTGTGTAAAAACCTCAATTTTATCGTAAGGTAAAATGGTCATTCCTCGTTGTTTTTATTCTAATGTGCTTGTAAATTATGAAATCTTCATTGTTTTTTTCCTTCACGGTTTGTAATAAACGATAATAATCACTGGTACCCATTGGATATAATGGATCTAGAATGGATAACTATAGCGGATCGTGACTCTGTGGAGTATTTCAGGGGAGTAACGGCTCTCGTTGCCGCGGCCACCAGCACAAACTCAATTGATGCACCAGAATATATTTGGTGTCCATGTCATGATTGCAAGAAAGACAGACAACTTCCAGCTCAGCGGGTCCATTCACATCTCTTTACAAGGGGTTTTATGGACAACTTCTTGGCGAGGAGGAGCAAGGGGAGGGAAGTGCCGGCAACTGTCACGGGCATGATGCAGATGTCGGCTACGAGGAGGAGGAGGACCAAACATGTGTCGATCACGGTGAAGCAAATCTAGATCAGATGCTGCGCGACGGGGAGAGATTTGACACTGATGATAGGGAATATCACAAGTTCACAACCATGGTGAAGGACTCCAAAACTCCAATTTACAATGGATGTAAGGCGGAGCACAGCAAGCTCCAAGTGGTCCTATCGCTGCTTCACCTGAAGGCGAGCAACGGATGGTCCGATAAGAGCTTCACTGAGTTGCTAGAGCTCTTGAAAGAAATTCTTCCTACGGACAATGTCTTGCCAGAATCGACGTACCAAGCCAAAAAGTTATATGTCCCCTTGGTCTTGACATACAGAAAATTCACGCTTGTCTAAATGATTGCATTCTGTATCGTGGTGAATTTGCAGATTTGGAGCAATGCCCGGTATGCAAGGCTTCCCGCTATAAGTGTGGAGATGGGGATGATGAGGGTGGAAATAAGAAAAGAGTGCCGGTGAAGGTCGTTTGGTATTTTCCAATCATCCCCCGTTTGGAACGTATGTATGCAAACAAAAAGCATGCCAAGCTGATGCGTTGGCACCACGAAGAGCGTAAAAATGATGGAATGATACGACACCCAGCTGATGGGTCTCAGTGGAGAAAGATAGACAGGAAGTACCAAAAAGAGTTTTCTCACAACATCAGAAATGTGAGGATTGCACTAAGCACTGATGGCATGAACCTGTTTGGTAACATAAGCAGTCGTCATAGCACATGGTCAGTGGCTGTTATTATCTACAATCTCCCTTCCTGGCTCTGTTTGAAGCATAAGTACATCATGATGCCACTTCTGATTCAAGGGCCTAAACAACCTGGCAACGATATCGATGTGTACTTCAAGCCGCTGGTAGAGGATCTTCATACACTATGGACGGAAGGCGTGCGGATGTGGGATGCGTACAAGCGAGAACACTTCACATGTCGGGCTATTTTGTTAGGGACAATAACAGACTACCCAGCACTTGGAAACACGTCGGGCCAAACGGTGAAGGGCATGAAAGCATGTGTAAGGTGCATGGCCCAAACAGGAGGCAAGTGGCTGAATCACTGTCGGAAGACCGTGTACATGCGCCATCGGAGGTTCCTCAGGCGGGATCACCCGTACCGCCGAAATAAAAATGCTTTTGATGGGACGGTGGAAATGGATGGACGTCCAATTTTCAGAACCGGAAGTGAGATCTTTGCGGAGGTGAAGGATCTTAGAGTGGGTGTCTGAAGGTTGGGTATATGAATATTCATGATTAAACATTGGCAATCATTAATTTGGTAAGAACACAGACATTTTTCGTTTCTTCATTGAATAAATCTGATTAGAACTTAATGCAGAAATAATAGCTACCATGTGTTTCTCTTGAATGCATTTTGCAATGCCATCTTCATGTGCTACCTAGCGTGGGGGAAAAATGTTGGAATGGAAACATGGTCGAGACACGATTGATTTGCTTCAACATACAACTGTTCTTTTCTATACCCTGACCAGGACTCTTCTTCTTCCCCACCCAGGGAGACAGTCGATCAGAATTACACTGCAACCATGGATTAATTACTACATTTCTGAAGTGTAGGTAGGAATTATGTTTGGAATGGGAGGATCCAGGAAGGAAAACGACAGTGGTTCGGCCTCCTATCCTCTTGGACTACACGGTTACCCTGAGCCACCGGTTATTTTGGTGAGCCATCAAGCTTCTTGGTTAGAAATGATCTAAAGTTTCAGGGGAAATTCAAGGAACCTTCGGAGGTGTGTGATGCGACTGAGGCTATGGTATCTACTTGTTTGAAATACTCAAATCACTATACACTGCATGCTGATCATCAATTGGAAGATCATAACAAGAGAAGGGAGCGAGGAAAAACCAAATGGTGACAGGTGTTACGTTGATGCTGGCTGGGAGAATGAATTAATTCAAGTTGGAATCTTGCTTCATATGTCCTAGAGCAAGGATAATAATACAGCTGACCTGTTAGCTATAAGTTTTTTTTAGTCTTCTCTTAACCTACCCGTATAATAGTTAGCCATTTACAATTAATATAGGGCCCACTTGTCTTTCTCACGGAGTTTCTTGATTCTTATGTCCAAGCTGGCTGTAAGTTTACAGCCCGCTTCTCCTCTCTCTCCTCTCTTTTCTCCTACACCTCAGCATTTAGCCGGCTTGTAGCCTACTATTATATATACTTGCTCTTATAGAAAGAAGAGATGTTTTAGGAGAACGAAAATAACTACCATGTGCTTGTCTTCAGTGCATTTGGCACTGACTTTTTGTAGTACTCATCCTGCAGGCTTCAATTGAGGAGCTAGCTAGGAGCCTAGGAGTGTTGATATATAGCTACGTGTTGGAAAGTTGTTTGGAGTGCAGATAAAAAGACAGACATTCCAACTTCTGATGAAAACACTATCCAATTTCTTCGAGAGAAAGACTATCGCATCCCAATATGATTTGCTTCAACACACAACTGTTCTATATAAACCCTGACCAGGGTGTTAGCCGGCGAACAGAATCCCGGCGTCCTCAATCTCTCTTCGACTCTCAAACTAAAACACTCGACAATGCCTCTGAACTTGAACACACGTGAATTGACGCTGCAACACCTTCAGCAGCTTTTCTGGGTTCTATTCATCTCCTTTTATTTGGAAACAACGCTAGTAAATCGGCCGTAGTGGCCATCATGCGCGCGACACGATCCGCACCGACGTGCGCCATCCCACTCGTCAGATCGTGCCACGCGAGACTCGGACTCCACAACTGACTCCACGACTTCGACGTGAACTCGCACGCCTCAAGTCTTACACATGACGTAGCTGCTAGCCAGCCGGCCCACAAGCAAAACAAAGAAATGAACGACACACTAGACGAGGAACAGTGAAAAACAGAAAAACAAAAAACACCTAAAAAAAAGCAACGCCACAGACGGCGAGATTGACAACAAATCACCCCCTAATCTGCAGTCTTGTGGGTAACTTCAATGATGCCAATGCGTGCGCGAAGGTCTTGGAACCGGACGCGCCCGAGCGATATATATATATAGTATGTAAACTACTTGATAGTTTATAGATTGGGGATGACCCAAGCACAAATAGCTGCAGCCCCAGGTGAGTCTGTTTGGGCCAGTTTGGTTGGTGCCACATTTTGCCACACTTGAGGTATGTTAGTTTGACCAAATGTGGCTAGTGTTTGGTTTGTTTCTATAACTTTAGCATGCCACACTTTCTACTCTTTTGGTCCCACTAGTCATAGACCCTTTTCTTAGCCAAAGTTTGCCACAAGTGTGGCCATCAAATTTTGAGCCACACAATTTACATCTTGCCACACCTTTGGTAAAAAACTGTGGTAAATTGAGGTGGGCATCCAAACAGCCCCTTTGTCTTCAATGCCGAAGCACCTAGATTTCAACCACCTAGAGTTCGGTGCAAGCATTGTCAACAACGTTTTTCCCATCCTGTACTCACCATATGCGTGTCAAACTCTCAAGGGGTTTCCCCCCAGCCAGAACTATGAAATATCCAATTAACTTTTATTATTGCATGCTGCATTAGAAATGTGAGGATACAGGAAGAGATTTAGCACCGGTATATCCCCAACAGTAGCAATATAATTAACATGTCACAACTCCATCCGTATAGCTCCTTTTCATGAGATGCTCCCGCACAGATTGTAACTTCGCATTTGCAATGGCAGCAGGAGATTTTTAACTAGCTGTCCATATCCTCCGCTCCATCAATCTGTAACACCCCAAAAATAAAAAGAAATTATGTATATCGGTTTTCAGCTTCAGGTAGCTTATAGACAAAAAATGATGTTGGGGTAGCAATTAAAGGAAAAACAATTTACATGTGGACTAAGCCATCATAGGCCAAGGCCCTACTTCATTGCATCTCCACCTACAACTTTAGAGGTGAACCGAATCGCGCCTCCTCCCTATAGATCTCCTACACCACAGCGTTACTCAAGAAAAAAGGTGGTAGAATTAGAAAGGAAACGAGGAAGAAGAGGATTGTTCCCCTTGTTGTACCAGTAGTTTGAGAGCATTTGTAAAATCAAAGGTGTTTTTTATTATTATTTTGTGATGAACAATTGGCATCAGAGATTATTGGTTTTGATATTTGGAATTCATTCACGAAGTGGTTTTGGAGATGATTGGATTTCACAGGTGAATCTACAGGTACTGCTGTTATTTTATGTGACCGGTCAGACCGGGCAGTGTGTGCCGGTCAGACCGGCATGTATCGCGCGGTCAGACTGGCGGGCGACGCTGTGTCGGTTTCGGTTTCGGGTTGTTTGTTTGGATATCCGTGATTATTTCATGATTATGGCTTCTAGATGAATACTATACGTATGTAATACTGTTATTTGCTACTAATGAGTCAAGTTGTGATAGCTTGGTCTCGGAATATGGTTTCTTTGTTTGTTCCATGTGTAGGTGACTCGATGCCTCCGCCGATTATTTGCGGTGATGGACCGGGAGTTGGCTTGGGGATAAGACGACGTCCGTGGTGGTCAGAGATCATGCGGGATACTTAGGCTAGAGTTGATGCACGTGGTTGGTGCAGATTCCATATGGCATACGATGGAGTTATTGTGTGCGTATGAGATGCGGAGTCGAATTTAAAAGGAGTCCAAATTTGGTATGATTGGTTATGTAAAGTTTGTTTCTTGTACTAGAGGGTTTCCTAAGGTGTTTAGGACTTCTAGTATGAGTTTGGTTCGTGGCTTTAGGCTGCCTATCTCGGGTATGAATAGAGGGGGAGCGTGAGGCTTCTCGGTATCGCTTTTGAGAGCAATTGAGTTGAGTTTTGAGTTAGGGTTTCGAGTTTAGTTAAAATTTTTGTAAGGAGTGCTGTTGGTGCACTTTGTAAACATAGAGATAATCAATAACGTCGTCATCCACTTTAAGAGATTTCGATTTGTGTTTCACCGGGTTTCGGCGGTCTAACCGGCGGTCAGACTGGCGGCATCGCGGCGGTCAGACCGGCGGATGACCTGCGGTCAGACCGGCGTCGGCAACAGGAGGCGGCGACAAGTTTCGGCGGTCAGACCGATCGATCTACACCGGTAAGACTAGCGGCTACGCTTCGGTCAGACCGGCTAATCTACTCCGGTCAGACCAATCTCATCGATTTCGAGGGTAACTTTTATTTCCGCTAAAAGTTTTCGGTTTTTGGGTATACCAACCATTCACCCCTCTCTGGTTGGCTTAGTTACTGTGATTCGATCCTACAACATTTTGATGGTTTAATTAATTCGTGGATAAGGATACATATATAATAAGCGGTTTGGTCGTTGTGATTCGGATTGAGTTCTACGCGCAAGCAGACTTATAGTTCCTCTGTTTTTTTTATGATTAGGTGGTCAAAACGATTTTCATTTTCAAAAAACAAAAACATATAACTGGAAACCTTGTTGATATCATCGAGGCCAAGCCATTGGTAAAGTCCAACAATTTATGAATCTGTAGAGCTCAAGATATAGTTGTTTTAGTTTTTTTCTTCTTAATATATAGATAGACTCTAGCGTTTGTAAAAACCTAGCTATTTCAAATATGTTATAGGTCTTGTACGGTAAATTTCAAATATGTTAAGGCCTCTTAGGTTATGTACATTGGTGGGGTTATTTGTATATATGATCATGTAGACGGGTTGACACAATCATATACACTAAAGCTCTGGCACTGTAATACTCCCCCATCTACTTTTGATAGTCATATTTCAAAATCTGAAAATTTTATTTTTGATAGTCATATTTCAATCCAACAACTTATCATCTTAATGACTTTCTCGGATTTAATGCGTGACTCTCCATTCTTCCACACATGATTGACTACATGGGTATTGAGAAATGTAAATATTAATGAATCACTTGTTTACGAGGAATAACTAGTAGCATGTTTAAATGGATGATAAGTAGAATTACTTATCCTTGGTCTGTGTGCCAAGATAAAATATGACTATCAAAAGTAGATGGAGGAAGTAATAAGGAGTCATAGATGTGGGACTCCACCCACTTGGTTTAAATTTCAGTATCCATAAATGTTGTTTACACACTGAGAAATCCAATATTGTGCTACTGTCAAAAGTTTCTACTCCACAAAAGAGATCCAATAAAATGTCTCTCTCAATCCTAGACTACAAGCTATAATACTATCCATGACTAAATTTCACTTGACTTCTCATATCCCTATCTTCTCTTACAACTTCGGCTGCTCCTTGCCATCGTTCATGGCTAGCAACGACTGTACACCGCTTTTCCTTGTCTCCTCAAATATTCGCAGCAGGGGTCGGCGGCTGGCGCGGTGGTCACAGGCGCCTGCCCACACGAGCAGCGGCGGAGCTAGCATAAAATTATAGCGGGGCTAAACCAAAATGACCAAGAGCAACTAAGAGAGATTTAGGGTTGGGTTAGGATTTTTTGGGCCTTCTAAGGACCTCAAACAAAGTCTATATTAGCCCCTCATCTATAAAAATATGGATTAGAATTTTAGGAGGTATTATAGGGGCTCTAATCCCCCCCCCCCCCCCGCGCTGTCTCCGCCCCTGAACATGAGGACATGCCTTCCTTGAGCGCAGCAGTCACCGCTCATGGCAATTTGGTCCTAGTTAGCATTATACTCCGTAGCTTGTAGACATGGATCGAGAGTGGCATTTTATCGAATATCTTCTGCGAAGTGATATTTTGGTGAAATCCACTTTGATAATGGCACCATGTCAGATTTCTCTTACATAGTAGTGTGATTTCAACAAGAATTTTTTGTTGTATATATAGATTAGAGAACGTACTAGAGTGTGTATGTGTATTTGGTGAGAGTGCATGTGCGTCATAAACGTTTTATGAAAAAATATACGGTGACAAATCTCAACACCATAAGTGGAGAATATCAGATAAAATCAAGACTCTCAACCATAACACCTCAAGCTAATGGAACCTGATCACAGGAAGAAAGCACAAAAATTATAAACAGAATGTTGTGCGTATGTAGGCTGGCCCGTCCCACAACTGTCTATAAATTTACACTCAGAGAGACAGATCCCACAAATAGTTCTCCATGCACCAACGTTCGCCAACAATGATTGCACAAATATAAATATTATATAGAAAACAAACAATACTTAAAATCGGGCGCCCAATCCACGAATAAACAATCGGGCGTCTGCTCTCATCTTCAGCGTCAATTGAGATCCCCTGCACTACTGCATGTGTAGTACCGCTCACTGACATGTGGGCTCCACCTACACTGCAGACGACCTGCATCCCTTCAGCATGCATGAAGTATACTACTCTGCCGCTAGCTCCTCTTCCAATACTTATTTTCTTTTCTCATTCACAGTGTATCCTGCACATGTCATGTCATGTCTATTCATGGATTTCCACTCATTTGTACGTTTTCTCCCTCTTTAAATGTTTTTCTTCTAAAATGTTTTTCGGGTCTACAATACGATTACACCTTTGTATTTCTTACAATTAAATTTTTACATCAAGATATCACATGATTATATTTTGATAAAAAATTGAACGATGTTTCAACCCTTATAGAAGTTTGTTTCAGTTCACTATATAAAATGTTTCAGAGAAATGCAGCATTTAAAAATACGGGATGCAACACTAACAACCATTTATATGAAACACTAAGTCCCAATGAGTGAAAAAAAAGAGAGTAAATTTCACAAAACTACAAATTCTTTGACTAAATTATCGAAAAACTACATATTTAAAGCCATATATCATAGAACTACAGATTTAGCAATAAATTTACCGCAAAACTACAGGTTTAAGACTAAGTACCACAAAAATACATATTTAATAACAAAATTATCACAAAACTACAGATTTTGGGATTTAAATCCTTTGCACTAATGTTATGTTGAGTTATAAATGTCCAAATTTTATGATTAAATTGACATTAAACATATAGTTTTGTGATAACTTTATTATTATAAATTTGTAGTTTAGCGATATTTTACCTTAAATCTGTAGTTCCGTGATAAAATTAGTGTTAAATCTGTAGTTTTGTGATACAGCATGTTAAATCTATAGTTTTCTGATAATTTGACCAAAGTATCTGTAGTTTTGTGAAATTTACTCAAAAAATAATATCAGAGATGCAATATATTTATAGAAACCTGGTATTGTTGAAGTATTTTTTATATCGCATATGAACACTAAACTATAATTATAATTATTGGAACATTATAAAATACTTGCTAAAATATTTGTAAATTAAATAGTGAAACATCGTATGAATTCTAGCTGAAACATTTAAATGAAATAGTGCAACATTTAAAATGTTCAATAATAAAACTAAATATATTTTTCAACGGGATTATAACCATGTGTGGTTTTGTTTTAAAGATTTAATTGCAAAGAATTTAGTGGTGCAACTGAATCATGAATAGGAGAAATAATTTAAGAGAAAAAATAATTTAAAGTGTGCTCAAAGAAACTTAAACCAACCAACCTAACTATTGTTTTCTGGTACAGATGCATGGCTTTTGATGCATGCAATGGACTGTGCCTGGTGCACCTGCATGCGCTGGCGAAATCTGAGCTAGGTGCCTGATTTTTAGCTAAAAATTTAGACCCCCAATCCGTAGTCACTTCCATAGAAAACAACTGCTCCCAATTCCAATTGGACCGGGGTGCCTGACGTTCTCTGGGACATCTCGATCGGTGGAAAAGTTAGGTTTAGGTTTAGGTTTAGGTGCCTGACGTGGCCAATGGTAGAAAAGTTAGGTTTAGGTTTTGTCAAAATTTTATCTTGATTAGTTATGCTCAAAAAGACAGTTTGATGTTTAGTAAAAAAATCGTGAGCATCAAAACCTTTGTAAGATGCAGCAAGGCCAAACAAACCTATGAGAAGGGGGGTGGATGGTAGGGGAGACCAAAAACCCAAAATCTTTTGCAGAATAAAAAATTTACCTCTAACAAAGTAGGCGACGAAGTCCTAAAGCCGCCGGTCGAACCACCCTCCTACCGCCGGTCAGACTGCCACGCTACCTGTGGTTAGACCTTCACCCTCCCGTCGATTAGATCGCACCTTGCTGTCGGTGTAACTGTAGGGATCAGGAAAACACCAATAGATGAAAACTCTCAGATGTAGATTGAAATATCTCGACTTTATTGCGAGTACACTCATGGGAGTACCCACAAGCTGAATAAATCAACTCAAAATGGTCCAACCACTATGCATCGTCATAAGGGCCAATTGGACAGTGATAAGGCCGCAGGAGAAAGGAGATGGCGCTGCCAGGGGGTCGGCCGAACCACCGTTGTAGCCACTCGTCCCACCTTCAACCTTCCACGGGGTCGGTTTTGGTTTAACTAGATGGAAGGTGGGGATGAGACGCTATTTCCTATGGTTTTTTACTTTTCTTATTTAAGTAAGATAGATTCTCATTGTATGCGTCATCTAGAGGCATCGACGCCATGAAGACGAGGAAGCAAACCACCGAGCCGGTCCCTCCGCCATTTATTACAACAAAGTCACCATTGCCCGCAGTCTTGTGCTCCACCTGCTCGAGATCTGACATTAGCGGCCTCACCCACGACACCCACACTAACGAGCATGCAGACGTTTCCCTGCTTCACGTTGCCGTTGCTCTCCCCAGCAACAGGAGGCGACGCCGAGGGGGTTCAGCAGGATATTGCGCTCGGTGAGCACGAGATGCTCCTCCATGCCAAGGACCTTGTCGACACCTAGGTGCCGCCTGGTTCACCTAGAGCCCATCGTTGTTCGCATGGAGCCCACTGCCGCCTCGGCTCCCTATCGCATCGGGCAGATGAGGATGGCAGGGCAACACTTCAAGGCCATCCCATCCTCCAAATCTGGCTGCCGCCTTCCACCTCGTCTAGCTAGCAGTTCGGGTAGAGCTCGGTCTAGTGGATACAAAATCGAGAGGTGCAAGATCCGGTTGCCAACGCCAACTAGCACACTGTCCTCCCTCTATACTAAAACATTGCCACCCGGGAGGGCTACGTCCTCCTGACACTGGAGTCCACCGCCTCATCCGCCGCTTCTTGTCACATTGTTTTTCCTTGGCCGGTCACACCCGCCCCATGTCCCACCATCACCTGTTGACCGGGACGGCAGCGAAGAAACCTGGGTAGTGAAGAAACCGAACGGGATAGAGAGGATGGGTGTGGTTGTAGTGAAAAAGGGAGAGGGTGGTGGAATCGTTGGTTGTGGACAGGACTAGTGGAGCGCTTGGTTTATTTTCTCTAGCTCTACGCTCTAGGTACGTACTCCCTCCGTCCCAAAAAAAGACAAACCCTGATTTCCGTGTCCAACATTTGACCGTCCGTCTTATTTGAAAAAAATTAAAAAGATAAGTCACGCATAAAGTATTAATCATGTTTTATCATCTAACAATAATAAAAATACTAATTATAAAAAAATTCATATAAGACGGACAGTCAAACGTT
>CM020185.1:506407-592726 GCA_009805545.1 Oryza longistaminata | reverse complement strand
CCACGGGTGGTGGTGGTCGTGGTGACGGTGGATGCTGCGGCGGCACGAGGTCGCCAGGGGCAGCGTCGTGGTTTGGCGGCCAATGGTGCTGCTCGCGCTGCTCGTGGCGTTGGGTCGGCGTTTGTCAGCAGTGGCGCGGTGGTAGCGGCGACGGCAATGGCTGCGGCGGCGCGACGTGACAATAAATAAATAAATAAATAAATAAACAATAATTTATGAATGGAAATTTTGTACTTCCTCTTTTTAAGATATGGCGCCCTTAATTTTCGATATAAATATGACGATTTGTCTTATTTAAAACCTTTTGCTAAGATAAAAATTATAAGTCATGATTAAAGAAACTTTAATGATAAATCAAGTAGAAAAATATCATTAAAGGTTCTCTAATTATGACTTATTTATTTTTTGTTTGCAGAAAAAATTTGAATAATACAAATGATTAAACATATGTTAAAAAGTTAACGATGTGAGGTAGTATATGTTTAAGTATCAATGCTAGAAAATAAATTATGATGCAAAAAATCCTATAACTAGGTTTTAGTATTTAAATTTTAAGCATTAATTGGGAAGCACCAGGGATATGGTGGTAGAATCGTGGGTGCATCATTTCACTCACCATAGTTTAAATTTTGGGGTTCATAAATACTCCCTCTAACCCAAAATGTTTGACGCCGTTGACTTTTTAAAAAATGTTTGACCGTTCGTCTTATTAAAAAAATTTAAGTAATTATTAAATATTTTCCTATCATTTGATTTATTGTTAAATATACTATTATGTATACATATAGTTTTACACATTTCACAAAAGTTTTTGAATAAGACGAACGGTCAAACATATTTAAAAAAAATCAACGGTGTGAAACATTTATGGAATGAGGGAGTATTACGCACATGTAGGTGATCATTTTTACGGTCGCTGAGAGGTATCAAAAGTTACCGAATCTTTTTGGTGTAAATTTTAAATTTTCGTATCTCCACCGTAAGTAGCCAGTTTTACATTCGTAAAATCACTAGGAAGGTTTTCAACAGGTTTCTGTGAGATCGGGAATATGTCGCGGTATTTTCGGTCCATTCAAGCAGGTGTTAGAAGACACGTTGGGAATGATGTGAGTTAGGTGTACAGTGGTGTTTGTGCGCACCTGCCATATAATCGAAAAAACTTATGACGATGAAAGGCGCGCGGCGGGTGATCTTCCCAATTAACCCTATCATCTTCCCACTCAACACGATCACCCAGCTGCAACCCAATCACACCCACCTCTGTCTTCCTCTTCCCGCCATTTCCAATTCGAGCTCGCTTCCTCTTCCAGCGATTTCCACTTCTGGGGCGGCCACCGTTGGTGGCGCATCGAAAGTCCGTGCGCAATGGCCCCGCGCTGATCGCCTGATCGATCAGCTCACGACACGACGGCGACGGCGAGCCCTGAACAGGAGCTGTCCGCGTTCGCTGCCTGCGATCTCTTGCGATCTTGGGAAGATGATAACGTCGTCTTCTCCGCCATAATGCGGACAATCTAATTAAAAGAGAGGCGAGTTTGGCAGATGGGACGACACGAGAGAATTGAAGGGAAGGGGGAGAAATTAAACACAAGGACCCGTCGAATCAGATAAGGTGATCGCCACTGACCTGTGGCCAATAGGGTGTCGCCACACACTACTACGTGCTATCAATGTCAGAGAAATTGATAGATACTACTCCGTACCAAAATATGCTTACTGCATCACATCATCTTCAAATTTCACACTCTAAATATCGTAGTTGACAAACTTGCTAGAGAAACTAGAGAGCCTAATTTATCTTTAATTTGCTCACACCACACAGATGGATTTTCATCCCCTTGAGGGTGCATTCTGTTGTTTCTTGCATGTTACTTAAATAATCATACTTTTTTAAAAAACAAAAATAAATAATATAAGATATATCACTTCATAAATATGCAATGTTAAATTCGACTTCTATGAGTAATAACAAAAATAATTAATTAAACTGAAACAAGCTAGTTAACATATCTCCATACTCTATCACTGAAAAGGTCATTGGTACTGGTTGGGAACCCAAAAGGTGGTGGTTTTCCCAACCGACACCATCAAGGCGGCACTGATTATAACACTCAATGTATACGATTTGCAAAAAAAGAAAAAGAAAAGAAAAAAGAAAATCCATTGTGAGCCGAGCCGATGCATCAAAGCAACCCTAAAAAAATCCAAAAATCTACAACAATCAACAACAACAACACATCAACATCACACAATCAACAATATGTCCACCCAATCTGGCGGAGGGGAACCCGCTGCTGTCGCTCATGGGAGCCCGCCGCCCGCCGCTGCCCCCGCTTGAGAGAGAGAGCCGGGAGAGAGACAGAGAGTGAGGGTGAGAGAGAGACACGTGAGAGGAGAGGGGGGGGGGGAGGGGATAATTAAGGACGCCCCCTCACCTCCCACTCAGCGTTTTATCCCCGTCCCAAAGAAGAAAAAAAAAAGCCAAGATGCTCGGTCGTTTGATAGGGTGTCGGTTTTTCGAAAAAACTGGCACCTTTAATACATTATAGATGTCAGTTTTTAATTAACCGACACCTATAATATATTAAAGATACCAACACCTATAGTGTAGGTGGCGGTTCTTCTGTAGAACCGACATCTATAGTGTATTAAAGGTGCCGGTTTTACTTT
Source organism: Oryza longistaminata (assembly GCA_009805545.1). Classification (NCBI taxonomy): domain Eukaryota; kingdom Viridiplantae; phylum Streptophyta; class Magnoliopsida; order Poales; family Poaceae; genus Oryza; species Oryza longistaminata. Next base: position 590,056 of record CM020185.1, on the reverse strand, counting down.
TTTTTTTCATCTTTTGAAGGGGGAAAAGCACTATGGGTGTCAGTTTTATCTGTTCCGGTACCTATAGCACCGATTTGTATGTGGTCATAGTTATATTTGTTACAACGAGTGAAAATCAAATTTAATCTAAACTTGAGAAGCAGTTTGCTCGCTGCACTGAAGGTCGCTGCGAAATTTGCTTCCTGGTGGAGTTTCATGCTTCTCAGTGGAATATTTGCTGCAGTAGAAAAGGCCTTGAGGTCATCTCATTGTATGTCTAAAACAACAAATTCACACTCCTAATTTTCATGTAGAAAGAGCGATTGAAACCAGAGGCTTTCAGGAAGAAAAACCACACTGGATCAAACACTGGGTCAAGTATATCTCTTGGTGGAAGAAAATCCTGTTGAACGACAACACCTACATGCACTGGATGAATAGGGTACTGCTATACGTACCACACCCAGTTGTACAACTAGAGATATGCATTCATAGATCAATTAAATTAAAGAAAAGAATATTCATATGAACTATAGTCGTTTATAACCGTTGATCAAATTTCCATACATTAGTCGAACAGTTGGATCGTATGGATAGTGATTTCCGGATGAATAATATCTCTAGTAGCTCAGATGGGAACATTAGCCCTTGTTTCAAACGATAGGAAGGAATGAATATATCGTTACTTCTTCTATGAAACTAGTTGACATGCAACTGCTATTAGCAAGTTGGCCTCCATGTAAATTTAACAATCCACCGCGCTCTCTCAAGAAAGTGCTCATGCATGTTTTGTCTATTGTTTACAAGCTTGACAATGTGTATAATTTCATTTTGAAAAACTAGTAGACATCCGAACTATAGGCCCATTTCTTGGGCCATTTAGGTTTTGGCCTATGTGGCCCATGAGAGTTTTGTGTGTATGGTTAGTACCACATTTCTAATTTATATTGGCAAGGTTGGAACCAATTTATAAGGGCTAATACTTTCATACGAAGCGAGGACAAAAGTGTAATTGTAGTGATATGTGTAAATGGGTCAGTCCATCGGATGGGCTAGGCTGCACAGTTTTAGAAGGTATTTTTTACATAAAATGGAGAATTTCCGATACACGCCAACCTCATCAAACTGAACCGGATATGATCATATGACGATCCTGGTTGGAACACTTAATGGACAATTATGATCATATGACGAGAACCGGATATAGTCATATGATGATCTGGCTGGAACACTTACTGGGCAATTATGATCATATGACAATCAAGCAGATAACTTAATATGATCATGACAATCTTGGTTGGAACACTTAGTGGGTAATTATGATTATATGACGATCCTGGTTGGAACACTTAATGGACAATTTCGATACATGCCATTTTCTTTCATAGAGAACCGGACATGATCATTTGACAATCCTAGTTGGACCACTTAATGGAAAATTCTGATACACACCATTTTCTTTCATTTTCTTCCATCCTCGGACGCCATTTTCTTTCATAGAGAGAACCATATATGATCATATGACGATCCTGGTTAGAACACTTAGTGGACGATTTTGATATGCACCATTTTCTTTCATTTTCTTCCATCACAAAACGTTCATCAACGACATCAAATAGAGAACCAGATATGATCATATGACGATCTTGTTTGACGATCCTGGTTGGAACTCTTCCAGCACTGTCTGACGAGGTCTGGCGGGAGTTAATTTGTGAGTCCAACTCAGATTTTTTTTTCTTTGCATACTTGGGCCCATGTTTTTTCGAGTCCTAATTAATTTTGTGAGCTACGAGGACATAGAAAAGGTTTGCTATTGGTTGACCAGCCCCTTCATAAGGGCTATCACAAGTTCTAGCCAACTGAGTCGTTCCTTAACATAACATATCTACTTTTTACTGTAAGCTATGCACTAGCTCATCCATATTCAGCAGTTTGCACTTAAGTTATCCATTCTCCTTTGGAAGTGCAAATCTCTTTGCAGGTTTGTCCTGAAAACATTTCGTTTCAGTCACACGATAAGTGTCTATCTCCAATTAATATATGGTAGCCAGTTTTTATCTCTTTTTCATCTTGATCAGGAGTTTTTTAACTTCAAGATGGATGACGACTCCGTACACACCACAAGGCTTGTGAAGAGGATCCTCGTGTTGGAGGTAAAATACCAACACTATGTGTAAGGTCATGGGAGTGGGTCAAAGGGCCTGGATCATATGTTGATTGCTTTAAGATTATTACTACACATGCCAGAAAGATGGGTGAGCTAATTTGGCCGAAGAAATGACAGATGTGTAATGTAATTCTCTTCCATGGTATTCCTAGTTAATATTTCTATCAACCATAGCTATCAATTAATGTTAACTAGTACCCTCTCCATCCCAAATTGATCATCACATATGTTTATGCACCAAGACAAAGGAGAATTTAAAACGCATCCATCAATACACTACGCAAACATTCTCCCACAATACATGCATCAATTAAAAAACTATGCCAATTACACCCTAGCATGCACACATTCTCCCATGTTGCATTAATTGTATTCTGATAAAACCCGTGTCCATGCGGTTATATGATGATCAATTTGAGAAATTTTGGATTCCATTATATGATGATCAATTTGGGAAGAAGGAAGTGCATGCATATAACTTTTTTCATCAACACCAAGAAAGATTTAACTGCCACATACATTGTATTTAATGTGAGTTTATAATGGGGAAGAATCAGAAACAAGCCCCTAAGGCCATTCCCAACCGAAGACACTAGATATAATTTTCATAAACTCTACATCATCAAGAAACTAGTACTAGACACTACTCTTTCAATGCAAACATCACTATTCCATACTTAATTTTAATGCTACTTATCTCACAAGATGTCTTGGATGTTGTGTATAAACCATGTGTCATGCAAGACATAGTTTACTTATCTTTCCTCATTTATTCACTTGCCACATCATTTTTTATTCTAGGTGGCAGCTTATTTAGTGCTATGGACACCATCCTAGTCATTGGGTTGGGAATAGCCTAGCTATCCCTAAATGTCTGCATGCATACATGCATACTTAATTTGCATGTATAGATGCAATAATCACTCGTGGAGAAACCATCTTTACTCCTAGTTGGGAACCCCTTTAGTCCCGGTTTTCCAACTGGGAGTAAGGATCCGGGACTAAAGATGAGTCCCGATTGAAATAACCGGGACTAAAGATGTATCTTTAGTCCCGGTTGGTACCACCAACCGGGACTAAAGAGAGAGGATCTTTAGTCCCGGTTGATGTTACCAACCGGGACTAAAGAGACAATAGCGGCAGTACCATATGGTCCTCTTTTGTTTTTCTTTTTTTCTTTTTATTTTCTCCCGAGAGGGACCTAGTTTGTACTGGTTTTGTAAGTTAGGGGATGTGTTGTATCCGGTTTTGCGGTTGGGGGACGATGTTGTAACTCGATGACAAGTTGAGGGACCTTCGGTGTAATTTTTCCTTTCCTGTTTCCTTCTTTCCCAGTAAAGTCTATTTATTATCCCTCTCTTTACTTTTCAGCCCAGAAAAAAGTCTATCTAACGTACCCGCTTTACGGTTCATCTTCCAGCTCCAGACAGAGCCCAAGCCAGCTGTCCCGAGCCTCCCGCCGGAGATGACGTCATCAATGACGTCATAAAGCCTTTTTCTTTTCTAAAATAAATCGTTAATCCTTTTATGTATAAGTGTAAAATCAATTTAATCTTGTAAAATTCATAACTAAATCATATGAAGTCGGAATGAGGCTGTTCAAGTCTCTAAATTCATCTAAAATCATGATCTACATTTTTTTTTACTTTATATGTACTGTTTATTTGGTTTTTATTAGTCTTTTTCTCCGTTTTGTGTGTTAGCTTGTCGTTCCCGTCGTTGCGAAGGTTCACGAGTGCGTCGGAAGTGGTTCAGAAGACTTATTGAAGACCGATTATTGCAAGGCAAGTCACACACATCCCAAACACAATCCTTTGAACATGTTGATCCTATATTTAAATTCTCTATTTGTTTCAACTGTGCATTTATTTTCGAATGTCGTCACCGGGTGGTGTGAACCTGTTCCTTTGTTATGGCCACTTTGCATTGATTACTCTATTCCTTGATACCTTGCGTAATAATTTGACTAGTTGGACTTTATATATAGGTTTAGCTAGATGTTAGACATAATTGCTTAGCCATGCTTAGAAACAATAGCTCATTAATGGGATATATAAGTCATGTTTCACTATCACTTATGGATATTTAATGGTAGCTCATGATGGTCAATCGTGATTGATTATTAATTAATTGTGAACTAAAACTTGATAATGGTGGGTTGTGAGCACATGGTTTTGATGGTCGTGCTCATGACAATTAAGGACCGGTTCACGAGCTACTGTTGTGAGACATTAACCGTACTAACCACAAGCCAGAATGGGTAACGGCTGGACACTTTGTATAGCAAGGCTCATTGTGGTGCGCCAGATTGTGAAGCGGCGAGAAGTCTGTGGGGGTCGCTGGGGAGTCCATGCCTATGATTTTTGAGGGGGTTATTATGATCCAGGAAAGGTGCGCTGCTTTGAGTTGAACTATGCGAGGGGTCTTGTCACAACTACACAAATGGTGATATGGTGACATATTGTGGAGTTGTGTCTTGTGGGTAAATTTGCACACCTCTGGCCAGAGTAAAACTATTCGAATAGCCGTGCCCGCGGTCATGGGTGGGTTGAGCAATGTTTTTCGTGATTAGTCTCACACCTCTCACAATAATTATTGATGCTATACTGGTAATAATTTGCTTAGCTCCTGGTTTGTAGTTAGATCTGTACAGCTGGGTATGGTTGTTCATGATGGTTGGGCCTGAGCAGCATGGGTGTGCTGTTCAGTGTTGATTAATATTTTGATGATTAATTACTGTACTGTTTTACAATTGTCAAATGTTTGCTAAATGCTGCTTTTGCAAATGAGCCTATATTATGCCATCCTTTAGTATCCTTGTGCACTTGTATATTTGCTGTGTGGCTTGCGGAGTATTCCATGTACTGACCTTGCAATAATCAATTAAACCTTAATTGAAGAAAAAGGAGAAGACGTTTAGCTTATACCCCAGTTGAGCTGCCTGTGTGAGTGGAGCCAGAGCTTCGCTAGATTTTATTTTCCGCAGCAGTTTTCTTCGTTGTGAGGACTAAGTGCCTCTTCAGTAAGTGTTAATCGCTTTAGTTATTTTGATGAATCTGTATATTAAATTGTCAGTTTGTGTACCTCGGCTGATCCCTGGATGATGATTTTATGCACAAATAAGTTTGGAAATTACTAGTGAATTTCTGGGCGTGATAGCGGGCCAAGTGGCCCCTCACCTCCCACTCAGCGTTTTATCCCTGTGCGGAAAAAGAAAAAAAGCCGCCCGTCTCTCAGCTCGGCTTGGCTTGTTTGATAAGGTGTCAGTTTTCTAAAAACCGGCACCTTTAATACACTATAGATATCGGTTTTAATTAACCGACACCTATAGTATAATTAAAAATACCGGCACCTATAGTATAAGTGTCAGTTCTTTTGTAGAACCGACATCTATAGTGTTTTAAAGGTGTCGGTTTTACTTTTTTTTTTTTTATCTTTTGAAGAGGGAAAAACACTATAGATATTGGGTTTAGCTGTTCCGGCACCTATAGTGCTGATTTGTATTTCTCTTTTTATACTAGTGGTAGTTATATTTGTTATTTTTGTTACAACCAGTGAAAATCGAATTTAATCTAAACTTGCGAAGCAGTTTGCTCGCTGCACTGAAGGTTGCTGCGAAATCTGCTTCATGGTGGAGTTTCATGCTTCTCAGTGGAATATTTGCTGCAGTAGGAAAGGCCTTGAGGTCATCTCATTGTATGTCAAACGATAAATTCACACTCCTTATTTTCATGTAGAAATAGCGATTGAAACCGGAGTCTTCTGCAGGAAGAAAAACCACACTGGATTAAACACTGGGTCAAGTATATCTCTTGGTGGAAGAAAATCCTGTTGAACGACAACACCTACACACACTGGATGAACGGAGTAATGCTACACACTACTACTAGAAAAACTATTTTCGCAGCCGGGGGAAAATGGTCTTTCCAGGCGGACCACAGCTCCACCTGCACCCCAACGCCTGTGAAGATCAACTAGGTGGTGCGCCAGGAGCTGGAGCCGGTGGCGCGAACAACAACATCAACGGAGGCAATTCTGCCTCACAATCCAGCGGAGGGCCATTCTCGGGGTATACCCTTCTCCTGTTTCCGTTCCTGTTGTTAGTAGCGCTTTGCTGTTATGTGCGCTATGTTCCTGTTCCTGGTATTCATGATGCCTCTAGCATGTTTGTGTGCTATGTTCCTGTTCCTGTTATTCATGATGTGCGCTATGTTCCTGTTATTCATGATGCGCATAGTATGCTACTGGTTATGTTAAGATCACCCTACACTGCTTATGCCATGATTATTGCTTTAACATTTTGGATTAAAATATGCCGATTCATGACCATATTTCCAACAATCCAAAAACCTGATAGGTCATTTTCGGTAGTTGGCTTTGCTGCTGCACTGAAACCACATGCTTTTGATGGTTCAAACTATAAGAGATGGAAAGCACGTGCACTATTGTGGTTGACATCGATGCAGTGCTTCTATGTTTCACGGGGCAAACAAAGTGAACCACCTCTTTCTCCTGAGGAAGAGGCTAAGTTTGAGGCTTCGGATTGCCTGTTCCGTGGAGCATTGATCAGTGTACTCGCTGACAACATAGTGGACGTGTATATGCACATGCCTTCTGGGAAGGACATGTGGGATGCACTTGAGGCCAAGTTCGGAGTTTCTGACGCCGGTAGTGAGCTGTATGTCATGGAGCAGTTCTATGACTACAAGATGGTCGATGACCGTTCTGTAGTAGAACAAGCTCATGAGATTCAGATGCTGGCTAAGGAACTTGAGAACAACAACTGTGAGTTGCCGGACAAGTTTGTGGCGGGTGGCATTATTGCCAAATTGCCACCTTCTTGGTTGGATTTTGCCACTTCTCTAAAGCACAAGAGACAAGAGTTCAGTGTTTCTGATTTCATTGGCTCTTTAGGTGTTGAGGAGAAGGCGAGGGCAAAGGACGTCCGGGGCAAAAAGGTTGAGGGAGGTTCTAGTGCCAATATGGTACAGAAGAAGAACCCTCATGCATCCCACAACAACAAGAAAGTCAAGCCTGATGTCAAACCCAAGGCTGCAACCAACTTTAAGAAGAAAGGCAAGGGAAAGGCAAAGGGAGACTGCTTTGTGTATGACGATGTCAGCCACAGCTTTGGCATAGGAAAGCGCCAGCTATCGGGGGGAGAAACACCATCGTGGGCATGAAGATGGCACCGACAGTGACGAGGGACTTGGAGTCATCACCAGCGGAGGTGATAGTGATGAACTTGCAGCCGTCCAAGCTCCACAGTGGACACGAAAATGTTGGGAGCACCACAACAGCGTGAACAATGTGAGAGGATGACTCTGGCGTTGGTGATGAGTATCAAGACATCCTCGGCAGCGGACATCATCTACCGGCAGTGGTCATCAGCCCGTGGATGTCAGCGGCGGCGGTAGCAGCAACAGGCAGTGGACATCAGTGAATATATATGTATATATAAGGATTTCGTCATCGAGTGGTCGAGGCCGGTGAGTGTGACGCTACAGTCGTTGGCGTGCCGATGACTCTGGCAGTGTTGACAGAAAACACGAGGCCTGGGAGATCTGCTTAACTCCAGTGCAGGTCCAAAACTCGCCTTCGGATGTATGAGCGTGCCGGTTGATTTGATCCTGTAATCAACAAGAAATAAAGACAAAAGAACCGTGGTTAAATCTATAAATGATAGCCGATCGGCCAGATGCCGATGACATATCATTTACGTTTGAGCCGATGTCATGTGTAAATCGATCGGCAATTGGAAATAGATAATAAAGAACTAAATCTATTCGATCGGCTGTAGATATTAACAATATATAATTCTTATATCGACATATACTTAAATTAAGTGATTGTGATAGATCGGCCATCATGCCGAGACAGTATAAATCACTTGGATTAAAATATATGTTAATAACAGAGCTATATACGTTTACAGCATAGCCGATCAGATAGATCTAGCATGCATCGGCTAATACTCCGATGCGACTCTATGTTAAGATATTAAAACAAGCAAAATATACCAAACAGAGGCTTAATATACGTAAATGCAATAATATCTTGACATAAAGGGCAGATTTAACATGTCAATAGAGCATATGGAGCAATCGTAGTTAAATCAGATAAGATCGGCTGAAACTCCGATGCTACCCTAATCGGCAACCAGAAAGCAGGCTAGAGATTGATATTCTAAGCACGACTTAATAGATCAAACTATGTTTGCTAAATGCTGCTTTTGCAAATGAGCCTATATTATGCCATCCTTTAGTATCATTGTGCACTTGTATATTTGCTGTGTGGCTTGCGGAGTATTCCATGTACTGACCTTGCAATAATCAATTAAACCTCAATTGAAGAAAAAGGAGAAGACGTTTAGCTTATACCCCAGTTGAGCTGCCTGCGTGAGTGGAGCCAGAGCTTCGCTAGATTTTATTTTCCGCAGCAGTTTTCTTCGTTGTGAGGACTAAGTGCCTCTTCAGTAAGTGTTAATCGCTTTAGTTATTTTGATGAATCTGTATATTAAATTGTCAGTTTGTGTACCTCGGCTGATCCCTGGATGATGATTTTATGCACAAATAAGTTTGGAAATTACTAGTGAATTTCTGGGCGTGATAGCGGGCCAAGTGGCCCCTCACCTCCCACTCAGCGTTTTATCCCTGTGCGGAAAAAGAAAAAAAGCCGCCCGTCTCTCAGCTCGGCTTGGCTTGTTTGATAAGGTGTCAGTTTTCTAAAAACCGGCACCTTTAATACACTATAGATATCGGTTTTAATTAACCGACACCTATAGTATAATTAAAAATACCGGCACCTATAGTATAAGTGTCAGTTCTTTTGTAGAACCGACATCTATAGTGTTTTAAAGGTGTCGGTTTTACTTTTTTTTTTTTTATCTTTTGAAGAGGGAAAAACACTATAGATATTGGGTTTAGCTGTTCCGGCACCTATAGTGCTGATTTGTATTTCTCTTTTTATACTAGTGGTAGTTATATTTGTTATTTTTGTTACAACCAGTGAAAATCGAATTTAATCTAAACTTGCGAAGCAGTTTGCTCGCTGCACTGAAGGTTGCTGCGAAATCTGCTTCATGGTGGAGTTTCATGCTTCTCAGTGGAATATTTGCTGCAGTAGGAAAGGCCTTGAGGTCATCTCATTGTATGTCAAACGATAAATTCACACTCCTTATTTTCATGTAGAAATAGCGATTGAAACCGGAGTCTTCTGCAGGAAGAAAAACCACACTGGATTAAACACTGGGTCAAGTATATCTCTTGGTGGAAGAAAATCCTGTTGAACGACAACACCTACACACACTGGATGAACGGAGTAATGCTACACACTACTACTAGAAAAACTATTTTCGCAGCCGGGGGAAAATGGTCTTTCCAGGCGGACCACAGCTCCACCTGCACCCCAACGCCTGTGAAGATCAACGATCTTCGCAGGCGGACGGGCGGTTTGCCTGGGAAGATTATTTTCCTAGGCGGACTGGAGTTAGAGGAGACCGCCTGCGAAGATCGCACCAGTGCGCCTGGGAAAAAGTTCCCGAGCCGCCTGCGAAAATAGGTACAAAAATATGAAAAATGCTACAATAATAATTTGTGATAAATAATATTCCAATTAATTAATTAATTGATGCATAAAAAATATTATTAACTAAAGAACATTTGATACTGAGAAATATACATATATTGCATAAGTGGAAAGTGTCATCAAAATGTTACATTGTCAATTTGAATACATTATCTAATTACACTGTAGCATTGTGTTGTTCCACTCCTGAAGATGCTTGTATTCTTCGCTTGTAGCTAGGATACTTTCTGGGTCGAACAACTGTCCTTCGACATGACATGACTCACGGTGGATAAAGTGACAAAGATCGCGCTGCACATTTGTGATGCCTGTATCATCGAAGCTTGTTCGATGTTCTATTCTAGGCAACTGCATGCATGAAAGCAGCACAAAATATATATTAGTACATTCTAGATGTGCAGTTCTCCAATGCACTTATACGTTGAGTCTAGAGACTTACATCCTCTGCGTTAACCCTCTATCTCTCATTAACCCTGAGGAATTCGCATGTGTAATATCCGCAGAGGACCGTGCCTTTAGGTTGCTTGTGACACTTGATGACATATCAAAGAAGGGAAAAGTTAAAATTTTTAATTTGTAAAATAATTGGAATACATTAACTATGTGGACTATTACCGGTCAATATGTATGTATTAGCAGCTTCTCTCCTGTTTGAATCTGCTCTCCACCCTTCTTCTTGTAGTAGTTGTACGGACTGTATGGATTATTTACCGTTCTATATTAAGGAGGAGATTTAATTGTAATACATATTAACAATAGACATGCAAGAGTACCAGAATCACTTACTATTGTAAGATTGTTAGAAATTGTTTGTACGTCTTGTGATTATAATCAAGGGGGTCGAGGACTATCACATAGCCGTGCTTCGGGTAGAAAATGAAACATATGTAATGATCGCTACATGGTAAGGAAGGTGCAGTTAGTAACGGATGACAAAACACAGATATGCTAAAAAAAAACTATAGTACACTTACTTAAAGTTGTACGCGGCTAGGAGGACTCTTTTATTTTGGAATTGTATGAAGGCTAGTCCAATGTACTGTGCTACAGTAATCAGCTTCTGCTTATGCAAGACCTTCTTATATTCCGCTATCTCTTCGGGCGTCTTGCCCTTGAGTTGGTTGGAAGTGTTTGGAGAGAAAATTTAACTTTCAATCTCTCCGCGCAGGGAAGTAAAATAAAATAAGAATGCGCGGGCGTGCCAGTGTACTAAGTACACAAAAATAAAATGGACAAAGGACAATGCATTTTATTATAATTCTTGAAGAATTACAAAAATACAAAATCCTTAGTCAAATGCGCTCCACAGCCCATAGGCAAGGTGGATCTGACTTGGCGATTGTGATCTCCTGGTTCCTAGGGTCTCAGAAGACACCCGGTTAATTACTCTCGTGGGTTAAACCCGTGAGATACCTCCGATTAAGCTACGCTGGTCGTCATCGTCAGTCTTCGCTTCACGTTCTCCCATGCATGATGGCGATGGTGGTGTAGACGATGTGTGTGGGCGCCGGCAGCGATCGTCGGTAGAGATGCCAAGCTTGTGGTCACTGATGATGGGGTAGCATCGCCCTTCTAATCTCCACGGCACGCCGACCATCGTCATGGTGTAGGAGTCAGCCTTCTGATCGCTGCAGCACATACTTAGTATCGAGTAGTTTTATGGGATGTTAGGGGCGTGGCCTAGCCTGAGAACGATGAGACACGTTTCAGGAACTGGGTGACCCTCTTGTATATGCACCGATAATCGGAGTCGAACACAAATTATGTTGGGCTGCCTCCGATTGTAGTGGCTTTGACTCAGGAGTGCGCCGACGACGGCCACGAAGAAGCCGTCATGTGTATGGGCACTGCGGAGTGACAGAGACACCGGTGGGGATGCCGAGCTTGTGATCACTAGACGATGAGGTGAGGATTCTTGTGAGGATAATGCCGGTGGTGGCGACGAGTCGGAGGACTTCGTCGGTAGCAGTCGAGCAGCGGGCGATGGTGCATATGCATAAATATATATATACTAGGATTTCATCGTTGAACGGCTGAGGTCGGCGAGCGTGACGACAGCGTGTGATGGGATGGCATGGACAGCGATCGATCTCCGGTATAGACAGCCAGCATCTCGGCGACGTGGCTCCTCGGTGTAGCACCCCGGCAGCTGTTCCGGTGACCTTTGGCGTGCTCCAGCAACGTGACATGACAATGGCCTTCTCAGGCAGATGGCGTATGGTGATGGGAATGAGCACTGCTTGGCAACGCCACGTCACCTACGGATGCAGGTAGCTCGACGGCATTCCTGGCAGCTCCAACTAGATGGTTTATGACGCGGCCGGAGTATTACGGGCACCAAGTAGAGGCGCTCCGCTCGGCGTTCTCCTCGAGCAGCAAGCCGATGAGTGTGAAGAAGATAATAGTGCCGACGAGAGCGAATGAATGTCGGCGGTGTTGCGGAGAAGAGGCCGGAGCCCGATGTCGCGCACAAGTTGTATTGTCAGAATCGGCTATACCAGCTTACTTAGCTTAGCTCAACCTTAGCCGATCCTAGCCGTAGCCGATCCAGACTCTAGCCGATTCTTGCTCTGTTCCAGAACTCGATCTCCGCCTCCAACTCTTCTCCGATTAAATCCCTTTTCCTGATACGAATACTTACCAAATTTGGTTGTTAACAGGCAGTGACGATGCACTCGAGGTCATTATTAACCGGCGGCGACGCCAAGCACATCCGTGATGACGGCTGGTGGCTCCAAACTTGAGCTCATCGGTGGTGGATGCACAATTGGCACCGGCGACGGTAACAGGGCCAAGCTTGTCATCAGCTGCAGCCACGAAGGTACACGCCGATGGTTGATGGCGAAGACGAGACTGCTCCGGCCGTGGGTGGCGCAAGCGTGTCACCGGCGACGGCTACAGACGTGAAGACGCTACTGGCCGGCCGCCTTGGTGTGAGAGCATCGCTGGTAACAGCGACGACGTGGATGTCTCCAACGAGCCGTCGAGCCGCGCCGTCGTAAACGATCCCGCCATGCTTGCATGCTAGCTGAAATGGAGAGCAAACAAAAGAGAGAAAAAGGAGTCAAGAACCATTACGCATGGTGAGCAGCAGCACCACCACGCGCTTGATCTTCCTTCGTTGCTTGTATGTGTTCTCGCCCTTTTCTGTGCTTCTCTCGTGTGTGTCTCTGTGTGCTACTGCCAGGGCTCAGCGCAGCGCCTGAAGGCGGCGACGGCGGCGTGGACGTGCAGGCCTTCTGCCCATGCCCCGTCCTCCATCTGCTGCTCCTCGTGCCTCTGTATTTCTCTCTTCCGTCTCTCTGCTTTCTCCCTCCCCTGTCTTAGCCATTTTATAGCAGAGGCAAGGCAGTGCTGCTGGATGGATAGTAGCATATGGCTTAATTAGCCGATCAATCAAATTACGTGATTTGATTAGGCTCTCCTTCCAACGACCTGTTCACATTCTTTTTATCAAAGATTGTTACTAATCTGAATGTAACCTTTCCTTTTTTTATGACACGGAGAAATAAAATCCCACCATACAGAAGAATTATTTCCATCCATGTGATGCATTCCATTCAAGAGTATACATACACCGATTCTTATTTTTCCTATTTCCTTTCAAATCAGCTTGCAGCCCGAGACTTGGAGGGACAAGCTTCGGTTGCTTCCCATTCACGAGAATATATATTTTTTTATGATCTTTCCGATCGGAAAAAAAGGCTAGCCCAATAATCTCTTTCATTTTTTATTTCACTTGCAACATGCATGGAAAAATAAATACACCAATATTAAATTTGGCAGTATGCTGTCGTAATCAGCTGGAATTAATCACTAATTGCCATGTTTAACAGTCAAAGAATATATGCGTGCGTGAGTTCCTGGAAATAAATAATAGATCGATGTGCATTTGTTCCTTTGCTTTAAGATCAGTGCTAGAATTGGGTTTCTGCACACACGTTTTTTTTATCACTAAAAGAATGCACAAAATCTCGTCGAACAGGAAGTTGGTGATAGCGTCACGGTATGTTGTGCTTGACAAATCCTTGTTGGATCCAGATATTCGATATATTGATTTGTCTTCTCAGCATGTATTGCATCCTATAAAAGCACTATGTTAATAATAATCACATGTTTATGTATTACGTCAATTTATTTATGTACTAGATGTGCTCTCATACTCACAATCACCATGCGGCAACGAAGTTTACGTCCATTTTTTCGCGACGATAGATGGCGTGCAGATCAGTGAAATCTAGCCAGAAGTAACCTTCGCCGGCGAAGCAGTCTGGTGGTGATCGAAATGTTAAATTCTTTAGGCCTTTCTTGCTGGCGTCCATGTACCACTTATGTAGCCTTCTCATCTCCCATGGACCATCATCAAGTGCATAATCTAGCCAAAATGCTTTGCCAAGTTGGAACTTTTCTGGGCAATCATCAGTTGCAAAGAATTTTGGTCTGGAAAGTTCAGCGGCCTTCTTCGGGTAATCTTCCCTTTCATTGGCGCGCTTCTCACCCCCTCTGAAGGCAGATACCATCCATTTCTCCATTTGTTCATCCCTAGACTTGGAGTTGTGGCGCCTGAGCACTCTGGGCACTTCGGACTTTTCACTGGCTTTGTCATCGACTGGGGGTCGGTCCACGTCGTCTTTTGCAAGTTTAGGGTCCTCATAGACTTCTGGCTCTGTATCATCCCATTCCAAACCTGGTACAACATCTAGTTCTACTCCGACGGCTTCAACAAGTTGCACCTCCTGTTCTGGTTCCGGCACTTTAGTTTCCTTAGGCACATCTGGTTCTTCCGTCTTATATTTATTTTTCATATATTTAGCCATACCATATTAAGAGATAGGAATATCCAACAAAAGTGTGAAAACTTACGTGAAAGAAGGGAGAATATATGGGAACAAAATCCATTTTTAACATGGACCATATTATGGACATTTCTCTTTTCTCACTCCTATCTAGATATAGGAGATGGATATGAGGGCAAAATTAAAATTTTTGGGACTTTATATTAGCACATTAAATCACTAGAGGATGAAACATCAAGTAGTGCACACACATCTAGCACAAACATATCAAAGGAAAGTAAAAAAAAAAAGGAAAAGAAAGAACATTGAGCTTTTCTTCACAGTTTTGCATGTATAGATCCATCACAAATATAGGTCTAAAATTATAAAAAAATGCATAACAAGAGTGCAAATGTGTAGATCTAACCACCGTAGAAAAATATTCTAAAGATTTGAAGTTCAAAACCTTCCCCCTATATTTTTGATGATGGAGGAGAGAGAAACCTCGGATGAAATGAACAGGTCTCGGGTAGGAAAAAGACTATATAGGGCGATTATCGCAGGCGCACCACATAAGGAGCCGCCTATGAAAATAGACCTTTGCAGGCGGAGGGCATGCAGATGCCGTCTGCCTACAAAGATCGTTATCGCAGGCGGCACCTAATGTGGTCCGCCTGCGATAATCGATCTTCGCAGGCGGACGGCCAACTCCTCCTCGGCTATCGTCTTTGCCGGCCGGGTTTTAGCTCCGATGGCCATACCCGCCTGCGAAAATAAAAGCCCTACGTCGCCGAAAATGCTTTTTCAAGTAGTGATATGTACCACCCAGTTGTACAACTAGAGATATGCAATCATAGATCAATTAAGGAAATGAATATTCATATGCACTATAGTCTTTTATAACCGTTGATCAAATTTTCGTACATGAGTCAAACAGTTGGGTCGTATGCATAGTGATTTCCGCATGAATAATATCTCTAATAGCTCAGATGGGAACATTAGCCCTTGTTACAAATGATAGGAAGGAATGAATATATCGTTCTTTTATGAAACTAGTTGACATGCAACTGCTATTAGCTAGTTGGCCTCCATGTAAATTCGACAAAACACCGCGCTCTGTCAAGAAAATGCTCATACATGTTTTGTCTATTATCCGAGCTTGACAATGTGTATAATTTCATTTTGAAAAACTAGTAGACATCCGCATTATAGGCCCATTTACTGGGCCATTTAGGTTTTGGCCTATGTGGCCCATGAGAGTTTTGTGTGTATGTTTAGTACCACATTTCTAATTTATATTAGCAAGGTTGGAACCAATTTATAAGGGAAACACTTTCATACGAAGCGAAGACGAAAGTGTAAGTGCAGTGGTATATGTAAATGGGTCCGTCCACTGGATGGGCTGGGTTGCACAGTTTAGGAAGTCATTTTTTTACATAAAATGGACAATTTTCGATACACGCCAACCTCGTCAAACTGAACCGGATATACCGGATATGATCATATGACGATCCTGTTGGAACACTTAATGGGCAATTATGATCATATGACGAGAACCGGATATGATATGATGATCCTGGCTGGAACACTTACTAGGCAATTATGATCATATGACGATCAAACAGAGAATCTAATATGATCATATGACGATCTTGGTTGGAACACTTAGTGGGCAATTATGATCATATGACGATCCTGATTGGAACACTTAATGGACAATTTCGATACATGCCATTTTCTTTCATAGAGAACTGGATATGATCATTTGACAATCCTAGTTGGAACACTTAATGGCAAATTCCGATACACGCCATTTTCTTTCATTTTCTTCCATCCCTAGACGCCATTTTCTTTCATAGAGAGAACCATATATGATCATATGACGATCCTGGTTAGAACACTTAGTGGACAATTTTGATACGCGCCATTTTCTTCCATCCCCAAATGTTCATCAACGTCATCAAATAGAGAACCTGATATGATCATATGACGAACTTGTTTGACGATCCTGGTTGGAACACTTCCAGCACTGTATGCGAGGTCTGACGAGGTCTGATCGGAGTCTGTGAGTCCAACTCAGATATTTTTTTTCTTTTCATGATTGGGCCCATGTTCTTTCGAGTCCTAATTAATTTTGTGAGCTACGAGGACATAGAAAAGGTTTGCTATTGGCTGACCAACCCCTTCATAAGGGCTGTCACTAGTTCTGTTGACCAACTGAGTCGTTCTTTAATATAACATATCTACTTTTTACCCTAAGTTTTGCACTAGCTCATCCATCTTCAGCAGTTTGCACTTAAGTTATCCGTTCTCCTTTGGAAGTGCAAATCTCTTTGCAGGTTTGTCCTAGAAACCATTCGTTTCGCTCACATGATAAGTGTCTATCTCTAATTAATCTATGGTAGCCGGTTTTTATCTCTTTTTCATCTTGATCAGGAGTTTTATAACTTCAAGATGGATTACGACTCCATACACACCACAAGGCTCGTGAAGAGGACCCTCGTGTTGAAGGTAAAATACCAACACTATGTGTCAGGTCATGGGAGTGGGTCAAAGGGCTTGAATGATATGTTGTTTGCTTTGAGATATTACTACACATGCCAGAAAGAGGGGTGAGCTAATTTGGCTGAACACATGCCAGAAGGAGGGGTGAGCTAATTTGGCTGAAGAAATGACAGATGTGTAGTGTAATTCTCTTCCATGGTATTCCTAGTTAATATTTCTATCAACCATAGGTATCAATTAATGTTAACTAGTACTCCCTCCATCCCAAATTGCTCATCATATATGTTTATGCACCAAGACCCAGGGCAATTTAAATCACATCAATCAATACACCATGCAACCATTCTCCCACAATGCATGCATAGATTTAAACACCATGCCAATTGCACCCTAGCATTAATTGTATTCCGATGAAATTCTTGTCCATGGGATTATATGATGATCAATTTGAGAAATTTGGATTCCATTATATCATGATCAATTTGGGAAGAAGGAAATACATGCATATAACTTTTTTCATCAACACCAAGAAATATTTTACTGCCACATACATTGTATTTAATGTGAGTTTATGACGGGGAAGAATCAGAAACAAGCCCCTAAGAGTAGGTACAATAGCAGGCTATAAGCTAGCTATAAACATATTTTAAAGAGTTAAAGGAAGAGAGAAAGGAGCAGCGAGCTACAGATCTCTAGCCAGCTGCAGCACGGACTCTAAGACGTAATGTGTGTATGGCAGGTGGGACCAAGTATTAATAGTATAGTAAGCAACTATTGTATAAATTGGCTAATACATTGGCTATATATGATTTGGAGCTAGTAGTGGGCTATACTATTAAACTTGCTCTAACTATCCCTAAATGTCTGCATGCATACATGCATACTTAATTCGTATGTATAGATGCAATAGTGGTAAACGCCAAACTAAGGGACAACGGCTATATGATGATACATTTCGAATTTTTGATTTCTGGCTATATGCTTATCAATATGAAATGGAGGAAGTACTACTTAACATCAATGATTGGTTGGTGGGAGAACTGTTTCGAGACAACCATGAAGAAACAAGTTTTTGTGATATTATAAAAATGCAAATGCACAGTTGGACAAGTAAAAAAATTAATGTGGTCAACCTAATTTGATTTCCTTCAACTCGGAACTACTCTCTCTCTCTCTCTGTATCACTCAAGCACTCACCATCTCAAATTATCAATGCATCAACCCTATAAAAATGAATCCATGCTATTAGAAAGTTTAGGAAGAAAATGCTATAGGAATGAGAGGCATCGGTAAGAAAAGTAGCACTAGATCAAGAATATCTCTCAGCGCAGGGATAACCTATTGACGAGCAATGATTTTAGCTTGGAGGTCTATGCGCAGTATCACGAATGCCAAGGTTAGCTGTTCTTTCGCTCAAGAGCCTACGATTTTCTCTTCAAGTTGCGCTCACTGTATCCACCCATTTTAAAATGCTAGCAAAGTAAACAATGACATCACTAGCTCAAATATAAATCATGGATACCTTAGGTATTCATCAAACAAAGGTGTATATTTTCCATCTGAGATTTACGTGTTATATATATGAACATACATTATTGCTCTATTAGATTTTGTTTTGTTGAATTTTAGGTTGCATCGTCGTGTTGAGTGTTGGTTTAGTTTTAGATTTAATATTTAGTTTTGAGTCTGGTATTTTTAGGTTTGAGTTTGCCGCTAAGTCTGTACTTTGACGGTAGTATTTCATGTTAGTGAGTTTAGGTCCAGTTTTAAAAGCATTTGTTTTTGTCGGGACCTTGGAAAATTGAACCTGCTGTTGTCGGTTTTTTGTTTTAATAGTTTGCAGAAGTTTATGTCGGTTAGTTTTGGATTTACATTGTTACAGTTTGTGTGTTTTATCGTGATTGTTTGTGCACATATATTAGATTAGAGAAGTTATCCTCCACCGCGTCAAGGCTGACCCCGCTCCACTTTGTTGGCCCAAGTTAGTGTCCATCTGACGTTGGTTATGATAATAGTCTTTATGTTTCACAGTGATCAAATTTTGGTTTACATAAATGATACTTTGTAGCTGAGTCACTATAACTTTTGTCTTTTACATTTGAGTCTTTGTAATATTCATATTTACTTTTTGTAGTTGAGTCACTATAACTTTTGTCTTTTACATTTGAGTCTTTGTAATATTCATATTTACTTTTGAGTCCCTAGTCAAAGTTCAATGATCATTTATAGTTGAAGAAAACAAAAGAGAAAAAAGAGAAAAGGTAAAAAGGTGCTAAAAAGCCACACCAAAAAAAGGCAAAAAAAGGGAAAAGGAATAAAATAAAAAGAAAAATAAAACGAGAAATAAAATGAAAACAATTATCTCTTTAGTATGTTTTGAGAGTGCAGAGTTGTGCTTTGAGTTGTTTCTAGGATTTAGTGTTGTTGGGTGCTTGTTTGAGCTATAGATCAGTATAGTATTTTCAACTATTATTCAACTTTGTATTTACTAATTGGCACAAATGCTTTTCTTTGCTACTATATATTGTGCCACCCAAGGTACACATACATATTTTTTGTCAGCATTGTTTTAACCCTTGCAATCATTAGATCACATCCTCAAGGTATCATGAACTAGGCATTGGTTATACCATCCCTAGCTTTGTTGGTAAGAACATTGTTAGTGCTCGGTAAGACACTTCTATTTTGGAGTTCCATTACCCTTGCTCTTTTGTAGTTAATGGGGATAATACTCTTCTATAGTCTACTGTTTTGTACTAACAATGGCAGGTTACATCACTCATGGACATGAGATAATGTTGGATGCGAGACAAACCATAGTTGGTACGTTACTTTCCACAAGTGAAGTTAATGTCAGAATTTTGGTGCAACGAGTGCTAAGTTTTCAAATGGAGAAAGCAGAGCAAAAGCAGTGCCACAATTTATTTCAAATAGGTTTATAGTTGACGATAGAGCATATCATGTTACAATCGATAATGATGATGGTAGTGATGCTAAATTTACTCAAGGTATGCATAGTTATGATGAATTAAATATGTCCACTACTTACGCTATATTAGAGCAACCAAAAGTGAAAACAATTACTAAAATATCTTTATCACAAAATAATTTTCTTGTTGTTTCTGGTAACGAGGAAGAAGAGATGTGTGATGCTTCACTTATATCCATGTCACAACTCGTAAATGAACATGTTAATTCTATACTTGAACCACCATATATTGAGTTTAAACATGTTATTCACATTTTTAGACAGAATGAAGAGCTTAGATCGTTATCTTCTTCAAATACATGGGGCAATATTCAATTTGAAAATCTTTGTCAGTTGAACTGTTTAGAGATGAATTTAGTTGCTAGATCTGAATTGCCACATCCATCTCATGTGATTTTTAATGTTACTGGCAATTAAGATAGTAAGGGAGAATATAATATACATCGAGTATATATTTATTTGAATTTGAATGTATTTTCTTTTCATGATTAGATGTATTGTCCGAAGGACCGCATCCATATAACTAATTCTCTATCTAGTTTCTTTAGATATTTAAATGAGTTACAAGTTGGTTTGCAAGAAAGGGAGTATTGTGGTTTTCCCGAGTATAAATATTTCAGAATCCAACCATATGTCCATGACGAAGACTACCTCGGCCGATGCTTTTGTAGATAAAGAAAACTTCAACTGGCACAACGACAAGGTGAAACTGAGAACGGTCTCCAATCTAGAAGGGGAGGATGATGATGGCAACACTAGCTCAGATATGACCATGGAAACCTTATGTATTCATTAAGCAAAGGTGCATTCTTTTTATGTGAGATTTACTTTAACACAGATTATTTCGTGTCGTGGGCTAAGCCCAAGGGGTGGACGCCCTAAGGCTAACCCTAGGATGTCGCTAATCATATTTATTCATTAGCAGTCGGGTTTTGCTAAGATTATTTCGGCAATACAGTTTTGCCACTAGTTCGGTTTGTGTAACCCAAATTGGAGTGCTTAATTATTCATTTGCAAACTAAGTTGCAATCTATCTTGTTTTTACTTGTGTTTTTCAATTCGTAAGTAGGGATTAGGCTTCTCGGTGAGGTCAATAGAGTTTCGATACGATTGATAACCAGAGAAGTCGTGGTGCTTCGATTGTGGGGTTTGGATCCTGTTGATCCAAAGCCGGATCGTGTATGTCAAATTTCCCCTAATTCAAGAGTTATCAATAGCTATCTAAAGATCGTGACCTGTTCCCCATCAGTTACGTAATTATTTATCATCCCAATCTCCTTTCGTGCATCCATAACAGCAGCCACCACGTGCATGCCACCACAACATGACTGCCCCCAATGTGTGTTTACCCATCATGATCTCATATCATTTTACCCGTCTTGTTAGGTGTGACATCCTGACCCAATTAGGACGAGGCCTGTGTGGCACATGTGAGCTGTGCACACATGTTTAGTACTACCTTTCTAGTTTAGCAAGCATGGAACCAATTTAGAAGGCCTCAGTCCCACCAACCGTGCCACTCCCGAGTCAACCCTTTTACATGAAGCGAGGACGAATCAAGTGGGCCCGTCTGTCGGATGGGCTGGCTCGTGGTTCTGAAGAGGGCTATTACATTAGATTGGGATTAAGATGAAAGTGTCATCGTCCTGATTCGATTGTCTTCAATACAGAACTGATCTACATATACTGGACCTCAAATTATCAGTGCATCTTCAATTCCTACCTACTGTTTTCATCTCTTTATCATCTTGATTGAGTTTTTAAAGATAAATGTGGTTAGCGACAATGTACACACCGCCGGTCTTTAGGTGATCCTCGTGTTGGTCATGGGATAGTTGGGCTGGATTAGATTGGTTTCTTTGACATCACTTCTTTTCTATAAAGCTAATGCTAAATCATCATTCTCAAATTATTTTTATGATATTTTCAATCCAAATCATTTCATCATTTAGTTACGGCTGAACAAAGGACCATGTGATGTGCAGGCTTGTTCCATGCATGGCATTCCTAATTAATACTTCTATCTATCATAACTATCAATTAATTACAAATCGCTAGCTAGGACAAGCATATGAGTGATGACGGGTAGGTTGGAGTGTACCGTTTCGTGATGTAAAAATGAGAAACAGTTTTCTTTGTTCAATCCATCTATCTATCTATCTATCTATCTATTTATCTATCTATTATATACTAAAAGTCCATTAAACTTTCTACAAACGCTCTCAAGCCGCCATATGGCGCTCCTACAATTGCTCCTAGGCCGCCACATGGCACAATCTAATCTCACCGTCGATTTTCATTTAAATTGGTGGACCCGTTATTTTATACCGTTAGATTAGATCTATACTCATGTTGTTTTTTATTTAAATTGGTGGACCCGTTATTTTGTACCAATAAATCAGATCTATATATAACACCTTTCTATATGTACTGTTTGCCGGAGGAAGGAAGAAAACATACGATAAATAAAGATGAAAACAAAAATAAAACATAACGTACTGCTTAGAAGATCGGTATATATGCACCTTAACGGTCAAAGAAAAAAAAAGTACGGATTGACAACAAAAGCTTACGTATAACTATTGTTAGAATGAGAAAAATATGCATGTACCTACCGTAGAAAATGGTAAAGCCAATAAGAAATATATGTAATAAAAAACATACGTGCATGGAACAAAATTGATGGTCTTTAAAATATAAAACATTACCATATAAAATATATATTACTCCATAAATATGCGCAAATATAAACTAGGTCTATAATATAAATATCAAATATCAAATCAAATATAGACAGTTATCTTTTAAATTATTTTTGAATTATATATCAAATTCGTGATCCCGTTATATTCCTTTAATTAAATAAAATATGTGTCTTATAAAATTTATAGTGCGGTTCTAAATACATCACATCTTGGGCTAATATATAATAATTAATGTTATGATAATTTTTAAATAATTTCATATCATATTTTAGGATATCAAATATCACTTGATAAATATACGACGTAATTGATAAATATGTTTGGAAGAATAAATACATTATTTAAATTAGTAAAGGTATAACATGTGTTGTTGTTAATAGTAGGTGTTCAAACCAAACCAGGTGCTAAACTGTAGGTATTTGTCAAAATTTGAACAATAATACAGTGCTATGGAGATTATCGTGGTGGTATGTCTCTCTTTGGCTATTTTCTTTTAGGTACCATAAGGTGATACACCTCGCTTCTTTTCGAATGAGAGTATTCTAGCTGTACTATAAAAATATGAGTAGTAATGATCAAAATCTTAAACATATTGTGTCTACTCTATAGCACAAATCTACTCAAAAATTTTAAAAAAACAACTATCTTGATCACCTTTATCTTTTCTTTGTCCTTCTCCGAGGGGCACCAAGCATAAACAAGAGAGTTTGCTACGCTATTGTAAGTATAATAGGGACATATATAGGCTGAGTTAAGGCGGTCCCAGTATACAAATGCAATACTACGTAAGGGTGTGATAGTAAATTAGACATTAAATTGTGCTCCAAGTTCTCGAGGGAGCACAACTATCTCGATGAGAGACCTATCATTCAAGGCAGTAAAGTAAGAAAGTCTTTACGATTATGATTGGCTTCACGCACTAAATGGGCATTCATGTTTAACTTTAATGGTTTAATTTTTAATGGTGTATCCTATTAATCGGTAGAAGTGGTATTTTTAGAATATTTATATATGGATTTGGAAATAAGTAAGACATATACAGTTTCATCTATTAATAGATAAAATAGTGATAATAAGTTTATGTGATAATAGAAGAATTTATATGTAACTGAGATAAAATGTTTTCTTAATCTGACATACATTCTTAAGCATATTAAAGACTATATACGGTCTACCTCACAACGTACAAATCGTGAGATATGACTACTTTTAACATTATTTCATAAAACAATAAATAAGATGCCTGCGCATCTACGCGGGTTTTCTTTCTAGTTATTCTAATAAAAAACTACAGTTACCTGGACAAAAATGTTCACAGCCTAATTTCTTTTCCATCAATTCATAATAACTACTCTATATATACCTCGCCGTTCTTTTGTACAGCCCAAACGTTAACCATCACAAATTCTCAATGCATCCAACCTACAACGATTAATTCACTTGTAATTTTGAGGAAGAAATTGCCATAGGAACCAGAGGCTTCAGGAAGAAAAACAGGGCTGGATCGACAATATCCCGTAATGGGTAGAAAAGCTCTTGAACAGCAATGATTTTAGCCTGGAGATTCAAAACAACAAATCGAGGCTGACTCTGCCAAATGCCAAGTTTCCTTCTGTTCACAAGTTGATTACCTGGAGTTGTGGTAGAACAGTTCTAAGTGCAGCACTTCAGTTACAACTAGGAAATAAGAGACTTCGTTTAATAAACAATTTGAAGATCGATCGAGCTTGCAACACCAACAGGAGGAGTACTCTGTCTGGGAGAGCTAGGGTCCAGTCTTGCTGTGAAACTGCTTGGTGAAGTCCACGAAATGTTTGTCTTCCATCCATGAAACACAATTTAGTTTCGTATTATCGCGAGGAGAACAAAAACCATGATTCTCAATTTTTAATAAATGGAAAATTATTAACCTTTTCTCCAGTCTCTGCAGTGTGTGCATACTGTCTGATTATTTTGACTAGAAAATAAAGTGGGATGAAATCTATAACAGGGCAAACCATTGAACATTAACAAAAGGAAAATAGTATTGATCTTTCTGATAGGAGCTCTATTCCCTGTAGAAATGATCTGAACCGTTCGTTATTAAGGGTAAATCAGTAGTTTACTAATATAGTGATTAGGGGTAACTTTGCTATTTATGTTTTTTTCCGCTAGATCGATATGTGGTCATCCATGACGTTAACACCACTCATATTCTGTCAAAAAGGCCAAAAAGAAAGAAAAAAAGGTTTACTTACTGCTAAATGATAATTATACCTCTCCGCACATATCATTTTTTAATAATTCTCCTTCATGTTTCTCTACTCTACGCTAACTAGCATAGTACTTAGGACGAGAAAAAAATATCATGATTAATTTTATTTAAAATAGTAAGAAATGTTTAACTTTAGCACACCGTTGAGCACAAACTACTGTTAGGTGATAGTTGAATAGCAACCAAAATACGGTAAAAAAAAATCATCGCGTACTTCTCTAGTTTATAATATCTAATATGTCTCCTAAAATTAAAAAAAAAATATAGTGCCTTCATCAACCAAAACAATTGTGCCGTAGTCCCGTAGAGATAGTAATTACTATGAACATCTCGCAATATAAGTAATAATAAATCACAAAGCTGTTCACTCAATCTCCTATCTCAGCCAATCAACTCTTGTAGTTTAGAACAAAAGGAAATTAGCACAGTTCTCCGTCGTGTTTATGTTTAAGATGCGCTATTAACCATAGATGGCTATAGGATGAGATTGATTACAGAAGTTTATGGTGTTTGCATAAAGAAATGGTAAATATCCAACACTCTATAGTGAAAGGTACCCTACAAAAGATATTTAAGTATTGATAAAGGCATTTAGATAGAGGTTCCCTTAGATAGAAAGTGTAAAAAGATAATTTGCTAATAGAGAAACAATGGTAGGATTGTCTTTTGTTATTAGTTGCACGTACATCGGTACCGGTAATTATTCCCCATCTTCATTCTCAGTACACTTTTAAGTCATTCTCATATTTACATGGTTCTTTCAAATTTATATTTTTTTAAAGAAAACATGAAGTGTTAAAATATATGAATGAATTTTTGTATGGTCATTCTAAAATTTACATCGTTTTGAAATATGACCGAATCCTACTTGGCTGGGCCTTGCCTTGCTGCCGCCGGTTGCCTGCTAGATGCCGCCGCGCCCAACCCAGCTGCATCGATCTTGCCGTCGCCATGCCCAACCCAGATGCTTGCTGCCGCTGCGCCTAGCTGTTTGCTGCCAGCTGCCGTCGCCCGCCCATGCCTCCTTGGAGCTTTTTGCTGCCGCTGGCCGTCGCACGCCGCCACACCGAGGTTGTCCCGATTGTTGCCCCTCGGCATGAGTCATGACCATATATAGAAGATGGGGAAAGGGGAATTGGGGAGCTAGGGTTTTCAGCCTAAAACCAGTCAACATTTTGATCCAAATCAACATGACTAAATCACTGATTTAAATATTTGCGTATATAGAGCAGGTACTTTTTTATGATGAGTTTACTAGTTAATTATTTCATTGCCATTGGATACAATAATTTTCTTTGGTATCTATCTTGCCTCTATCTTAATCAACAGTCTATATTGTTTCATCTCTCACTACCTCTACGTACCATATTATAAGCACCGTAAAATAACTTGATTAATTAATTAATTAATAGCATCCTAGAGACACCAATTGATTAGGACAGCAGAGGCCTTCGAGAGAAATCACGCGGTTTCAACGGTGCTGACGCTTTCTGATTGTGGCGCAAGTATTGACAGTATTTTTGGGTATCTCCTAGCTACTAATTTTAAAAGGCTATATATATAATCAGTGCTTTCATCACGTGTGATGGCTATACATGCTTTGCAGGTACCATGTACATATGGCAGGTCTTCCTAAGGTCGTGGGGCTTAGAGGCTTAGAGCAGGTATAATAGCAACCTATAAGCTAGTTATAAACATATTTTAAAGAGATAAAGGAAGAGAGAGAAAAGCAGCGGGCTACAGATCTGTAGCCAGCTGCAGCATGGACTCTAAGATGTAATGTGTGTATGACAGGTGGGTCTATGTATTAATAGTATAGTAAGCAACTGGTATGAATTGGCTATCACATTGGTTATAGATGATTTGAATCTAGTAGTGGGCTGCACTATTGACCTTACTCTTAGTGCGGTAGTATAAATATACCTGAACCCTCCAAATAAATAAGATCAATAATTCATATTTTTTTGTACTATAGGTAGAGAGCATCGTAATGGGGCCCTTGAGATTAACGTCTCCCCTACCTGTAGGCCACCACAGTCCTCAGCTATGGTTGTCAAGAAGTACGAAACTAATTTTCTACATATTTTTTTAACCTCTTTCCCGAATTTGTTATTTAGGAATTTTTTTAGCTAACACGATTTCCATGGTTTTCATTACTAAACAAGTCACTGCAATGGTTGCATCACCTAATTAATCGTATATCGATTAAATCGCTTCTCAATTCTAGTGTAGGTTACTGTCAACCGAGTCTGCTTGTTTACACGGATTGTTTGCAAAGTCATTTATTTCCTACTTTTGCGTTATAGCAATTCAATGGAGCATTTTACGGAGGCCGCCACTGATCGGACGTCCGATCCTGTGAAGATTGTTGGACGGTGTTGCACCATGTTGTTGAGATGTTTTATATGTTTCATCTTCTGTTAAAAAAAATTTCAATAAAAAATGTTCCAAAAATGTTTCACTAGCAGAGAAAAAATGTTTCAGTGCTTGAGCAAAATTGTTTTACCCAAATCAATAGTAGAACATATTTATTGCAACAAAAAAAAATTGATGTATTCAGAGTCAAAAAGTTTCACTAGTAGAGAAAAAAATGTTTCAGTTCTTGAGCAAAATTATTTCAACCAAATCAATAGTTGAACATTCGGATCGCAACACCAAAAATCGATGTATGCAACAATGAATCAAAACAGAACGAAACAACTTAATGGAACAAAGTGCAAAAAAATACAAATAATCTGCAACTTCACTAAAAATCCCCAAACAAAACCCACATCTATCTTCTTCTATTCCGGCCGGCCGAACGGATCCGTGAGCGAGGAAGGCTGCATGACCGAGGCGTGCCCCACGACGGGAGACGATGGAGAGGGAGGGGCCCGAGGAGGCGCGGCCTAGTCGTCGTCATCATAAAAGGAGGGAGGAGCGGCGCCGCCTCTAGCCACCACCGCCATCGGAGGAGGAGCCGACCCCTCCCAAGCTCCCACTCCCGCCATGGCAGCGGCGGCGGAGGAGGAGGTTGGGTTGGGGAAGGTGGGATCGGAGTGGTCGGTGAAGTCGTCATCTTGGAGCCGTACACGGAAAGCATTTGGATGAGGAGGAAACGGAATGACGGTTGAATTAATGGTGGGCCCCACCCTAGCGTTCCGTCCGATATTCTGTGCTGTATCCAGACGCTTGATACGAAGCATTTTCCGCATTTTACCTTACAAATATGTAATAAGACTTTAGCCCACTATTATGGGGATAATCTTGTGCTTCCGACATATATACATTTCCTTTTTCTTTTCGGAAATACAAAAATCAAATCTAGACAAGCTGAATGCGAGGGCTGAAGCCGAATTTTATGGTAATTTTACATCAATACACCAAAAAAGATAAATTTTGCATGAATAGTCCTCAATTTGTGTTGTTGGGTTGGTTATCTTCGAAAATTAAAGCACATCTAATATATGAAACATATGGTTGTCTTCAATGCCTTGCTCTTCACAACAAAAATACACAGGATTTTCTGGTCCCTCAATCATATGATCTTCAATACCGATTATCATTTTTCTCTGTTAATTCTTGTGAACACACTGAAAAGTTGCGTGGAGAATTAAAACGCCATCATCTGATTTGATTTTCTTCCGTACAGAACTACTCTATATATACCGCATCTCAAATTCTCGACGCATCCATGCTAGTATGCTACTACAATGAACTCGCAGCAAGCTTCAAGTGCTAAGATATTAAATGTAATAGTGTGTAGGTGTATTTTCGTCATTTTCTATCTGTTGTACACAGTATATTGCCCTACGGGCGATTAGTCAATATGTTTCAATCCCCAAGTTCTCTTCTAAAGTGGTAGGCATCGCTATATGAATGGGAGGATATAGGAAGAAAAGCGACACATACAGAATCACGTCAAGGATTCGATCAGGGGTGTCAAGAAAAAGATGTGGCTTGTAAACTGCATCCTAGAGTTCGGCCACATGTCTAATTTCATTTTTAATGCAACGGACTAGTATGTTTGGGACATACAAACTTGCTTCCGCGTTATTAATTACATAATAATGGAGATCATTTTGATATATGTCCCATCCAGCTTTGTGAAAAATAAAATGTCATTTTGTTAATGCTCCTTCCTTTTCCTTTCGTTTTCTCCTAATGTCCTATAGCTCCAAAATAAAATGATGTGGAACTAGGTCGCGTAACTATCGATTTGTCGAAAACTTGGCACACATGATTCAGCTTCCGATCAACACGATCCGAACTCTGCAATCGCAACACCACGTCTTCTTTGGTTATCAACTGTACTGACACCCTGTTGACCTTGCTAAGAAGGCTAATCCCTACGTGTGAATCGAAGAACATAAGTAAGAACAAGGTAGATTGCATCTCAATTTGCCGATGAATGATTAATATCTCAAAGATGAGGTTCCATCCCTTTCAAAAAACAAAGTTGTGGTTAGACAAACAGAACAAGCAGCAAAACTGCAATTTCAAAAATAATCTAAGTAAATCCCTACCCTAAAATATGCCTACTACTGAATACATATAATTAGTGACGCCCTAGAACTCGATGAGTTATACAACTTTGTTATAGATTTTGATGAGTTATACAACTTTGTTGTTGATGACTTTTTCAGCTAAAATCATTTACTGCTTTAAAATATTATTCGAAGTTTTGAAATTCAAAATTTTAATTGATAAAACAAAGTCACAAGAAAAAATGTCCAAAATAATAGTAGTAAGAACACAATAACATGATGGAGCATGATTTAGAAACATTTAGGAAAAAAAATCATCTAATTTGAAGTTCATATGAGTGAGATAAACTAGTTTTAAAATTTTCAAATTTTACGGCTCCTTAAGTGGCCCGTATGGAAAAATCGATTTTACCATACGGGCCTCTTAAGAGGGCCGCATGCAAAAATGAGATAGCTTTGACCCAGACGACCAGTCAAACTATAGCCCGTCACGGATGACCTATCTCAATTGGGCCACAACTAGCGCCCGTCACAGATGACCCTTCTGTGACGGGCGTTAACTATAGCCCGTCACACATAACCCTTATATGTGGCGGGCATTAACTATAGCCCGTCACAGATGACCCTCATCTCAATCGGGCATAAGTTAATGCCCGTCACACATAATTATAATCCAAAAAAATAACTATAGCCCGTCATAGATGACGCTCATCTCAACCGGGCCTAAGTTAATGTCCGTCACATATGAGTATAATCCAGAAAAAAATAAATTTTATTTTTTGGCTAGTCTCAGACCTTTGCTAGCCATGCCATGCTGTCCTGTCTTTTTTGTCCTCACTCGTGTGCATCTGGGAAGAACTTCCCGATCGGTCACCCATCGTGAAATTGTTCCAGGCCAAGCACGCTTAACATTAAAGTTCTTTGAAGATTAGCTCCCGGAAAAATAGTTGTAAATTGTTGAAATGAGTATTCTATTAATTCTATTAAGCCCTAGGCCAGGATATCACACCCCAACATCCTCCATTCATATATATTCATTCACATACACAACCATCAAAAATCATAAACAACGAAATTGTATAACTCATCGAGATCTACAACTATTGTATCGGTCATTTGTACAAATAAGTTCATTTGAACCATTCAAATTTTGAATTTTCAAAATTTGACAACTTCGAACAAAAATTAGGGTTAATAAATGATTTTAAAAGGAAACGTCACCAAAACCAAAGTTGTAGAGCTCATCGAGGTGCAAAATTTTTATTTTGGTCATTTCTCCATCTAACTCTATTTAAACAATTTGAAATTTGAAATTTAAAGTTTGAGAAATTCAAATATAATTTTTTGTTAGTGAACAACTTCATCTGAAAAGTCATGAACAACAAAATTGTATAACTCATCAAGATCAATAACTTTTATTTTAGTCATTTTTCTATATAACATTTTTTGAATCGTTTGAATTTGAGTTTGAAAATATGACAAATTCAAACAACATTTTCAAATACTAAATGATATCAACTGAAAAAGTCATAAACAACAAAGTTGAATAACTCATCAAGATCTAAAACTTTTATTTTGGTCATTTCTTCATACGACAAAGTAATAGTAACATTGTTCGTAAAATTGACATATCTCTTATCTGGTTTTATAAACTATAACACATATTATGTAAAATTTATGAACAATGTGACTAACATTTTGTCGGATGAAGAAATAACAAAAATAAAAGTTTTAGATCTTGATGAGTTATTCAACTCTGTTGTTGATGACTTTTTCAATTAAATTGTTCAAAAAATGTTATATAGAAAAATGACCAACCTAAAAGATGTAAATCTTGATAAGTTATACAATTTTGTTGTTGACATCTTTTCCATTTGAAATCATTTATTACATGTAAAATTATTTTGACTCATAAAATAAATTATTATACTGCACTTAATTATTTTGCTATAGTTCAACTTACAAATATAAACATTTCATATGAAATATAGAAAAATACTCATCGGTGACGGGCTTTAGTTAATGCCCGATAGAGATTAAGTCATCTCAATCGGGCATTAGTATACATCATGTCACTGATGAGTCATCTGTGAAGGGAATGTTATCTCAATCGGGCCTAAAGTTGGTGCCCGTCATCTGCCGTCACAGATGATGGTCATCTGTGACAGGCTGCAACTTCAGGCCCGTTTGAGATATGTAATGTTATCTCAATCGGGTCTAAACTACGTCCCGTCACTGATAGGTGTCATCCATGACGGGCTTAAGTTTTATGCCCATCAAACATGTCTGTGCGACCATATCTCAATCGGACACTTTTCGGCCCGATTGGGATGACTTCCTTGTGACGGCCCGCTATTTCTAGGCATGTTAGAGGTTGTCACAGATAGAAGGATCTATACTAGTGCATGCAAAAATGACCATCGATTTTTGCAGACGCCACTAGTTATGGTTCGTTTGAAAAATCAAGGGATCTCGTACAGAAAAAAAATCACTTTTTGTGGCAGTGATATATGCGAGTGGGAGCAGGAAATATTTGCCTACCATCTGAAAAAAGAAAAAAAAAATCAACATTCCATAATTCATTGCGCCTTTAATAGATGTAATACTACTAGACTTTAATAATCTTTTCGAATAAGGCTTTTACTTCCTCCATTCCCAAAAAATCGTCGTATTGCAAAAAACCAAAAGAAATCCATTTTGATCATTGTATTACGAGGGGAGGCACCGAAAATCTTGCATGGAGCTTCGTGTCGCACACGCTTCATTTTGTTCCCCTCGGAGTTTCGTATGCCAAAACCCGGCATGCGCGAAGTTTCTTCTCCCACCTATTGAAAGACACTAGACATTTTGGCGCGCCCTATCAGGGAACTAATAACTAAATAAAGAGAAAAGTTTTTCAAGAAAGTTAAACAATATTTTTAAACGGTAATTAGTGTTTACATGCATTATATAGAGCAAAAATTGCCAGCTATTGGCTAGCTGTAGTACACATGTAACACAGTAAGATGCCATATGCAGCCAGTATACTTGTCAAGATTAGACAAAACCATATGGCGCAACAAAATATGCCACAAAAATATAGCGGCCGATTAGATGGCATAGCATAGTAGCATGTTCAATATATAGAGCAGGGCATAGTGGCTGATTGCGTTTTTCTTTAACAACCCGAGGCTGACAAAGCAACCTTTCTAGCGATCTGTGCAATTCTTGTGCAATTCTTCTGTAAGCCAACATCTATCTATTATATACTGAAACTCCATTAAACTTTCTACAAACACTCTCAAGCCACCATATGGCGCTCCTACAATCCCGTTATTTTATACTGTTAGATTAGATCTATGCTGTTTATTTTCATTTAAATTGATGTACCCGTTATTTTATACCAATAAATCAGATTTATATATAATACCTTTCTGCTATATGTACTGTTTGCCGGAAGGAAGAAAACATACGTACGTAAGTACGATAAAGATGAAAACAAAAATAAAACATAACGTGCTGAGTAGATCTGTATATATGCACCTTAACGGTCAAAGAAAAAAACATAAGTACGGATTGAGAACAAACGCTTACGTATAACTATTATTAGAAAGAAAAAAATATGCACGTACCTACCGTAGAAAATGATAAAGCCAATAAGAAATATATGTAATAAAAAACATATGTGGATGGAACAAAATCGATCATCTTTAAAATATAAAACTTTACCATATAAAATATATATTACTCCACAAGTATGCGCAAATATAAACTAGGTCTATAATATAAATATCAAATATCAAATCAAATATAGACAGTTATCTTTCAAATTATTTTTGAATTATATATCCAATTCATGATCCTGTTATATTCCTTTAATTAAATAAAATATTTGTGTCTTATAAAATTTATAGTGCGGTTCTAAATACATCACATCTTGGGCTAATATATCATAATTAATGTTATGATAATTTTTAAATAATTTCATATCATATTTTAGGATATCAAATATCACTTGATAAATATACTACGTAATTGATAAATAAGTTTGGAAGAATAAATACATTCTTTAAATTAGTAAAGGTATAACATGTGTTGTTGTCAATAGAAGGTGTTCAAACCAAACCAGGTGCTAAACTATAGGTATTTGTCAAAATATGAACACTAATACAGTGCTCTGGAGATTATCGTGGTGGTATGTCTCTCTTTGGCTATTTTCTTTTAAGTACCATCAGGTGATGGACCTAGCTTCTTTTCGAATGAGAGTATTCTAGCTGTACTATAAAAATATGAGTACTAATGATTAAAATCTTAAACATATTGTGTCTATTCTATAGCACAAATCTACTCAAAAATTAAAAAAACAACTATCTTGATTACCTTTATCTTTTCTTTGTCCTTCACCGAGGGGCACCAAGCATAAACAACAGAGTTTGCTACGCTATCGTAAGTATAACAGGGGCATATATAGGCTGAGTTAAGGCGGTCCCAGTATACCAATGCAATACTGTATAAGGGTGTGATAGTAAATTAGACATTAAATTGTGCTCCAAGTTCTCGAGGGAGCACAACTATCTCGATGAGAAACCTATCATTCAAGGCAGTAGAGTAAGAAAGTCTTGACGATTATAACTAGCTTCACCCACTAAATGGGCATTCATGTTTAACTTTAATGGTTTAATTTTAGTGGTGTATCCTATTAATCGGTAGAAGTGGAATTTTTAGAATATTTATATATGGATTTGGAAATAAGTGAGACATATACATTTCATCTATTAATAGATACTCAACTTTTAAAATAGTGATAATAAGTTTGTGTGACAATAGAAGAATTTATATGTAACTGAGACAAAGTGTTTTTTTAGTCTGACATACATTCTTAAGTATATTAAAGACTACGGTCTACCTCACAACATACAAATGGTGAGATATGACTTCTTTTAACATTATTTCATAAAACAACAAATAAGATGCCCACGCATCTGCATGGGTTTTCTTCCTAGTTGAGTTTAAATTGTAATTGTGCGCTAAAAAGCCATATCGATGCTGGAGGCACCTCAATGCTCGCTCAGCGACCAGTTTCATGTACAGTCCCAAGCGGAGCTAAGGCCGTGTCTCAGAAAAACATAGTTTCCAAACCAACGGAGCGGCGCACCGATGGAACGCTGACCTCAACACGAGCCAACAACGTACCATCAAAGCTGAACTCCCACAAGTAGGCAAGACCGGGTAGCATGCGCTACTGAGCAGCGGCATTTAGCAAAGATACGTGCGACACTCCGATAGCAAACATGTTGCCTACAATACTTCCAACGGGAAAAGAAGGAAAGTAAGCAGGGGAAAGTTTCAGAGAAAGAGAAGAGGAGCACAAAGAGAGGAGAGCGACACAAAAGGATAAGACATGCGCAATGGCTAGAAGGCTTTAAGAAGAGAGAAAGTGGTAGGCCAAGACCAGAAGAAAGATTGTAGCCAACACTCTTCTCGCTCTACCGGCACACACGCACTAACACAGCAGGGAGCATATACTGTGCATTTAATATATATATAGTACTATAGTATTATAGTATTATACTATTATAGTAGCACAACCAACAAATATGCACAAGGACAAAGAAACAAACTGGGTCCATAGAGCAGCACCACATCAGGAGACATGCACACAAGAAATCATCGGAGACAAACACAAATGCAAGGAAGCAATGCACTGGTAAGGCACAAAAAGAAACAATGTCTTTACCTTGTAGCGCAGCCTAGCCGACAGCGTGAAATCCCTTTGTAGAAATGTGGGCTGAAAAACAAACCAAAGAAATAAGCGGGCTACCAATGTAGAACCTCAGAAGCAACGAACCTCACCTTCAAAGACGGAAGCAGCACAACAAGGAGCAAAGAAGAGGTTGCGGGATGTGGAACCAACAGAGAAAAACTATCCAATACAACCAAAAACCGAATAAGATCAAGAATCGTAACAACAACCGAAGTGAACTACAAGAATCACATCCAGCGACATACCTAAACTAGAGCGTGCACGATCTTGTCAACTAACTCAGGCGGACAAATCAAGCAGCAAGAACCACACCAACACAACAAAACCGAAAACTCCTACAAAGCAGAGAGGACAGAGATGAGCACATTCCAAAGAACACATCGTAGCAAGAAACATGTAGCAAAGGGCGTCAGCACACACCAAACGACGGCCATTTTTCGCGGAAGATGGCTAGCGCAAGGGATCGACAAGGAGAACACACAAGCAGCTGGCAAATTAGGAAGAACTCTGGCTCCCTTCTCACCCACACCACGGCTGCTAAAAGCACACCAAAGCAACAAATCCATCACTTTCAGCTGAATAAA
The DNA here is from genome assembly GCA_009805545.1 of Oryza longistaminata. Lineage (NCBI taxonomy): Eukaryota > Viridiplantae > Streptophyta > Magnoliopsida > Poales > Poaceae > Oryza > Oryza longistaminata. The sequence goes on along the minus strand of CM020185.1, from coordinate 554,302 downwards.
CCTGTCTACAGCATTGCCGCCTCAAGACACATGCACATGGCCCACCTGTCATGGAAACCAACGCTGTGAACCGAGCTCACAATGCCGAGCGAACCACAAGCCTTCCACAGTACAAACAGCCATGGGTACCAATGTGTCGTCTCATGGTTGGTTGTGTGCACGATCTCCCTCTTGAACTGGTCCAGAACCCATGTCTCAATTCAAGAACCGGATGAACATGGAGGTGTCGCTCCTGACATAGTCCAGAACATGCCTCGTTGGGAAAAAAAATGCATGGTCACGGTGCATCTAGCGCAGAGCGTTTTGAGGCTGCGTGTTCGATTCCGCTGCTATCCACGTCACTGGGCGCCACCAGCCAGATGGCCTTCCCACGCTCCAATTTCACGCTGCTCTCGGCTGTCGGATCGCGCGCGAAACGCTGTGATGTGTCGGTAGGCATTAGGCAGTGTCCCAACGATTGGTCGACACGTGAGCCTACTAGGCCCCTACAACTGCTGGTTGTTTGCTGCACCCTGTGTGGTGTGCATTAGTCCATGCCATGTAGGCCCTGTGTGTTTGGGTGATGTGCAACGAGTGTATGCAGGGCTGTCAAGTGGCCTAAAATTTCAGCGTGCTGCGTGACGGTCTAGAAGAGTGTGCGTGCGTGGGCACGGTTCATGCGCTGCTGTAGGGTGCACAGCGTATGACGAGTGGGTCCACGCATCATCTGTCTTCGTGAGCCGGGTGTGCAATTACCCGTCGCCTAGAAATCCACGGGTGTATCAAAAGCGGTGAACGGGGGTGTACGCCACTGCCCCATTACGTGCGGAGCGTCCATGGACCAGTCTGTGGTTCTCTGCCGCCGACAAGTGGGTCCAGTCAGCATTGCACGGGGTGATGCACGGGATAATGAAGTGACGGTGCTGCCGGCACGTTCCATGCGCAGATAAGAGCAGGTACAATATCAGACTAATATGACGATCATTTAGGAACGAAGAGAGTACTCAATGTTTACTCTTCATGATTGCTCACACAAGTAGCATATAAAACTAGTAGAACACTTCTTCCTCCGGGTAACCTCAATGTTCTTTATCTCCATAATACTCCTATTAATAGTTCTGATGTTCAAATTCAAGTAGACAAACATACTGTGGGAATGGGCGGCTCCGGGAAATACTTTATATCGACCTGCATGCGCATCTACGCGTTCTATTGGATCGACTCTAATATGTGAATTGCTAGCTGCAACACATTGTACATACTTAGTTTATTAAGTTCCCCGATGTGCTAGAAGCCAATAAAAAAGCTTACTTTTGTATACTTAAAAATAAGTACTAATTAACAATTTATCACCTATGATTGTTAGCGCTAAAATTTGGTACGATTGTTTATTGGACTCAGTTAAGGAAAGATATATCCCGATTGGAAGATAAAAATTTATATTAATAAAGCTGAATACATGGAGGAATCGTAAATGCCATGACAAGGTAGTTTCATATTTTTTAGTATATCTCTTATTTAGGCAGGATGAGTTATTTTCCTTTCCTTGTTAGGAACCTCTTAATTCGACTGTCCATATGGGACTATTCCAAACAACGAAAACATGGGTCTAATTGGCCTACACCTGAACTAGAACACATATGGACCGAAATAGACTATTGGCCTACACCTAAACTAGAACACATATGGGCAGTTGTATCGGCTATAGAGTGACCAACCAAAATGACTTGCGTGTCAATCTTAAGCAATCTTTCATGGTGATTTGTGTTGCACAAAAGGATTACCGTGTAATTTGATAACATTTACATCGAGCATGCTCACATACAAAACAGTCTCTAATGTATGATTTATGCATGGCCGAATCACTAAATTTCGCCTGTTGATTATAAACAGTCCTCACTCCTATAATGTAGTTATGTACTCCCTCCGTTTCACAATGTAAGTCATTCTAGCATTTCCCACATTCATATTGATGTTAATGAATCTAGACACATATATCTATCTAGATTCATTAACATCAATATGAATATGGGAAATACTAGAATGACTTACATTGTGAAATGAGGAAGTATAAGAGTACAACAAAAACACGACTGACAATTTTGTGTTCTATTTCCCCTCATGAAAATCAAATCTAATACAGTAGTAATGTATATTGGTCCCCACAATTGCCATAATTAATTCAGCTTGCATGTCATTTTGTATTGTTGTTAAAGATAGGAAGATAGATTTCTGCGAAAATAAAAGATAGGAAGATGGAGTGTGCAATGCATTAATATAGACCATAGTGTAAAAAACCGAACCGGAGAGGGACCCGGACAACCCCTCGGCTCACCGGTCCGATGGTCTGACCGGAAAACCGTCGGTTGAACCGCGGTTCAACAGATATATAAAAGTTGTATATTTTTTGTATAACACAAAGTGGCGAATGACCGGATGGCTATAGCCAAGTGCTCTCAACGTACGAACCCACGTTCGAATCCCATGCCACCAGCCTTTTCTGCGATTTTTGAGAAAAAAAACAGGCGTGTGGCCCTCGATGGGCCTAAATGTGGCCCATTTATCTTCTTGGCCCGGGCTGACCGACGCGGTTTAACATCCGGTTTAGTGCAAAACCGGCCGGTTCAGCCGGTTCAATCCGGGTCGAATGCATGTCTGGTCTTTGAACGCAACCGATAGTGCAAAACCGGCCGGTTCAGCCGGTTCAATCCGGGTCGAATGCATGTCCGGTCTTTGAACGCAACCGAACCGTGGAGACCTTTGGTTCTGGTTATTTCCGGTCGAACCGTGGACCCGGTCCGGTTTTTTCTACTAGGATATAGACATACAGGGAATACAAATTTACAACATAAAGTGGGCAGGCCAGGCCTGAAGGACAATATTTCACTATTTGTCTCAACACAAGATATCCCAGTCTCGCCGTGTATACCAATACAGTACTACAGGATTGATTTTCGTGGACGCCACCCAGTTTTGTTTCCATGCGGTCCGTAAGTGAGACCGCACGGAAAAATTGGGGAAGCGAAGCCGTGTCGTCGCCCGCACGGTCACTTAACAGGCCCGCACGCGAAAATAACCCTATTTTTGCAGGCGGGCCTCCTAATCCACCCGCACATAAAAATAGCCTTCCCTCCCATCCTATTCAAAATAATTTAACTTTCTTCTCTCCCCCCCGGCCCCTTCTCTCCTCTCCTCTCCCCCTTATCTTCTCACCTTCCTTCTCCTCCACTCATTTTCCTCTCTCTCTCTCTCACCTTCTTTCTGCCCCTTCTCCATAGGCGGGACGGCGGTGAGCTCGGCGGCGGCGGGCGCGGCGGCACGGGAGCCTGCGGCTCCTCCCTCCCCTCCCCGGCAGCGATGGAGCGCGCGGCGGTGGATCCCGCGGGCGGGCGGTCGACGATGGGCGGCCGCAGCTCCTCCCCTCCCTCTCCACTCCCCCTCCTCGGTGGCGACAGGAGCGCGCGGGTGGCGGATGCCGCGGGCGGGCGGGCGACGATGGGTGGCTGCGGCTCCTCCCCTCCCCCCCCCCCGGCGGCGATGGGAGTGCGCGGGCGGCGGATCCGGCGGGCAGGCGGGCGACGACAGGCAAGAGCCGCGGCAGCTCCCCTCCCCTCCCCTCCCCGGCAGCACGGCACTGCGCGGGCGGCGGATCCAGCAGGCGGGCGGGCGACGACGGGTGGCCCGCGGCCCTCCCTCCACGGATCCGGCGGCAGCGGCCGTCCCTGCCCGGATCCGGCGGATGCCCGCCCTTTCCCCCACCACAGATCCGGCGTGGGAGGCCGGCGGGAAGCGGCTCCGCCGCCGCCGCCGACGACGACGAGGCGGGAGCTGTCAGGGTTATGGATACCACATACCTAATAGTAGTTGACTAAATCTCGGCAGGACCCACCACATACCATGTCTTATACAGAAACAACCTTCGGATATAGGAGGAGTTCCGCATTGGAAACGACCAGAACTACTCGGATTGTATCCATATTGGTTTTCCTAGTTCTACTTGGACAAGGGGATACCTATGGGTATAAATAAAAGGCCCCTTAGGAGGAGAGGGGATACGGAACAATAGATCAAGACACGAAACATAGACCAACATACAAGCCAACATACGCCAAGACAAGCCGCCGGATAACATCGGAGATATGCCTAGTAGTCCCCATACGGTACCTACGACTACCGTCAAAAGGGATCTAACGCTGTCTCTGATCTCGCCGGACACGGATTCGAGGAGGAAGACTACTCTGTTGTCGACTACATGTCAGCACTTCAGACCGCCATGTCGACAACGGATAGATAGGCTACCCTAAATATTGTACTGGTGTGATTATGGTAAATAAGAGCAACGACCGGCTTCGGCCAACAGGAGTAGGGTTATTATCTGACAATTCAGGGGCCTGAACCTGTATAAAAATCCTCGTACCCATCTCTTTTATTACAGTCTCGCATGTATCCTAATACCAACGATCCCCATACTATGCAAATACCGGAATCGCGACATCAAACGTCGACAAGAGCGGCGACGCCGACGACGAGGCGGGAGCGGCGGCGATGACCCGATCTAAGGTTTTCTTTTTTTCTGAAATTTTAATTTTTTTTCGGTTTTTTGTTTTTGCGCCCGGGCGACATAAGCACCCGCACGCGAAAATCGGATTTTCGCGTGCGGTTGCGCCACCCGCACGCAAAAATAGCGATTTTCGTAGACGAAGTGCTCCAAACGGGCCAAATCTCTGCACGCAAAAATCCAAATCGACTGCATGGAAAAACGATGTGCGTAGTAGTGACACCTCAGCCAATGCCTATCTTTCTCTCCTGCTAATGATATCTGTCCAATTCTCAAACCTCCAATCCCTTACAACCATGAAGGTTCACTCTCAGTTGATATCCATAGAAAAATAAAATGCACTATGAATGGGAGGACACTGGAAGAAGTCTTTCACTCTGATAGAAGGATGTACAATTCCTTTGCCATTCACACCAGGAATAACAGCTACTGTCAGCACAAACTTACATTGAGCCTCAATCTGCTGTGTCAACAATGCATATCGCCTTCTATTATCTGTGATACAAGCAAGAGCTGCATTGGAGATGTTAGGACCTCCACTACTAAGCTCATCGGCAACGTAGGAGATCAAGTCCCAATGAATAATCCAAGGTGGAGTAGAAGGAATTGGAGGCCCAACCAGCACCACAATTCGAAATATCAGAGAGAGGGAGAGTATATATGCATGTAGTCTGGCCTGTGTGGTGTTTGGAAGTGGCATGCCATTTGTAATGAACTGAATCAACTATCTCATCTCCAAGAATTTAGGAAGGGCTTTCCCTTTCTCGAATCTTCTGTTTCTCTGAATCGCAATCCCCTGCTTTCTCTTCTCCCCGGAATTCCTTCACTGCATGTACAAAAATAAGCATTGACATTGTCTATTCTTGTGGTTCTTCCAACAGGTTCCTCCAATACTTGCCCAGTCAGAGATTAGCTAACGCGTAGATACTTTAAAATAGATGCAGATCCACTGCAGCACCGCTAATCGAGATGTAGTGGCAGTGGCTGACATATGGGTCTGGACCCACATGTTAGTGTTGCTACAGTACTGCAGACAATCCCTGCAGCTTTAAAATACCATATTTTTTTAATGGTCTACTACTCTACATTATTTCCTGTAACACCATGTCCCTGCATGGACCCGGAACAGTTCCTGCCAAACCAAACTGATCAGAAATTTTACATTCAACTATTCTAACGAAAAATGTCATCAGCATAATGTAATTTCCTTCAACTCAGAAGTGCTGTATATATATCCTGTCATCTTTCAACACAGATCTGAACCGCTCATGCACTACCCATCTCAAATTCTCCTAATTTTCAGGTAGGAATAGCGATAGGAATCCGAGGCTTCAGGAAGAAACACAACGCTCGAACAATGATATCTCTCAGTGGGCAAAAGACATCTTCAACAGCAATTCTCTTGGCGGCAGTGATCTGTGAGTAGCTAAGATGGCCAGAGCAGCCGTTGTTTCGCTTGACAGCCCATGGCTGACTCTTCTAGATGTGCTCACTGCAGTTTCCTCCTAGTTTAAAATGCTGGGAAGGAGACTATTGCATTGTCTTTTTTCATAAAATAGTTGACATGTGCAGTGCTATTAGCTAGTGGATCTCCAAGTAAATTCGATAACCCATCGTGCTCAAGAAAACGCTAATGACTAATGAACACGATACAAACACAACCATAATGTATGTACATTTACCCATATGCACGCACACCCTACTCCTAAAAGCACCTTTGAAAGACATGACCAGTATATATCTTGAGAATGACAAAATCACCACGTGTGCCTCGCTGTCAAGGGGTATGTCACTTACCACTAAAAGATTAATTAGCTGTAAATGTGGACACATGTGTCGATTTGAACCCGGGTGGGCTAGCTCCACTGTAAGGAATCTAACCCGTCGTACTACGCTCACTAAACGAACTTCATAAGCTTGATTATATGTGTAATTTCATTCTGAAAATCTAGCACGTTTCTGCATTGTAAAATGGAGAATTTTGAGATACACAATTATAGAGTTCGTAGAATTTATCCTTATGCCACATTGGCTTTCTGGAAGATGGCATTCATATTTGAAGCCACACTCAATCTGTGTATGAGAAACCACACATGTATAGCTCTCTAACGTAGGACACTGCATTGAACGTTGCTTTCATTTTTGTTAGGTTGCTTTGAACGTGTAACCACTCCATAAATACTCCTTGGCAGGTCACTTCCTCTGATCATTGCTCAAAGAAAGATACACCTCATCACAAATTCTCTGTGAGCTCCACCAGTAATTTTTGTGTACAGATTGTTGTTGGAATGGGAGGACGAAGGAAGTAAATCAATTGATATATGCATGAAATGCATTCTTCTCACTTGTCACTCCCCACAAGGACATAGGTAACAAGCTAGAATCGTCAAGCTTCGAATAGCTTGCGATGTGATATCTTTGGTTGCCATATAATCCAACAAGGATGGTGTAATTTCTCATGCCATGGACACCGGCGTTGCGCCTATTAATTGTGCCGATCACCATACTTCCAATCTTGGGCCTACATCCATACTGGTTGTGCGATTGTCTAAGGCCCAAACCAGTATGGGACCCATCACCAAACAACCCATCCAATAGGATGTCGTTGCCCGTTCTCACGTTCGACTGCTACGTGACCACAATTTATTTTAAGGTTTTGTTCTCGCTGATTAATTTACATCGTAATTTTAGTTGTTTGTAGTTTATTTACATTGTTTTAGACGATATATGATTTATAAAAGTATATTTAGTTTTGAGGACGACCTACGTTGCGAAGTTGGTCTAAAGCCCTCTAAAATGTAGAGCCGGCCCTAATCTGGCGGCTGCTTACCGATAGGAAGACGAAGACAGAACCCGGCCAATATGTACAAAATGAATGTAATTGACTGCACAGGATTAATTAACGTTCTCAAGCTTCGATGACAAGAAAACATCAATAAATCTACCTACAGGTAATTCCCCATCAGGCATTAAGAGAAAGTCATTTCTGGCCATTGCCAATCGCTTGCCAGTCGAGTGTCATCATCCTATTTTGATTTGTTGGTTTCTTTATTTAGGTCAGACCTGTTTTCTCTAGGCCCTATTGGCACCAGTTAAGTGCCGCGCGCACCACAAATTCTCAATGCAACCAACGCTACATCACCAAAGTCGTGCTCGTAAATGTTAGTTAGGAATTGTGATATAGGAATTGGAGGATTCCGGAAGAAAAACAACACTGCATGGTGGAATGGTTTTTCAATCTGCTGGCCAAAATGGTGCTACACTTAAGAAATCGGTAGCCAAGAGTCTCTTATTCTACTATCAGCGGCGTATTTCCATTAGAATTGCTAGCTAAATCTATGTGGTTTAACGCTAGTCTATAATGAAGGGGAGTTGGGGTTTTGTCCCATCACTTTATTTATTATTTTTTAATAAACTAATGGCGGTGTGTCTTATGACAGAAGTCGAAGATATAATCTATTTCCATATATAAACATTTGACAGTTTGGTTTTGTTTCTATTTCTAGGATTACCCTAGATGCTTAACATATTACAGTTTTTTGTTTCATTCTTGTAAAACACTACAATAAGTAGATGATACCTTCAACTAATTTTTACCGTATTTCTCTCATAATAGAAACCGTGGTATTTGGCATACGCTGTTAACAACAATAAAAAGGCCTTAGTGACATATGTAATTTTCTCTAATATAGTACTTCCCCCGTTTCATATTATAAGACTTTCTAGCATTGTCCACATTCATGTATATGTTAATGAATCTAGACATATATGTGTACCTAGATTCATTAACATCTATATAAATGTGGGCAATTGCTAGAAAGTCTTATAACCTGAAACGGAGGTAGTAGTATTATATCGAGAAAGTACATAAATAAGATCATATAAACCCCAGAACTCCAATATGTGGCGGTTCTGCAACTCGGCCCACTTACACCCCCGAGAACACACGAGGAGATCACAAGCCTGATCCTGTGTAATCATCATGAAGGGACAAATGGCAATAATTGAAAGTTTTAGCCTTGAGGAAGCACCTATGTGTTATTAGTACAACAATTTGAGACACAGACATATACACACACATACATACTCTGCCAACTTACCACCTCAACTTCTTAATTCATCTTCCATTATCACTACATGGAAGACCAACGATCAATTGTATCTTACAAACGACCGCGATAAGAATGGGAGGCATGTAGGAAAGAAAACCAGCAGTTAAGAAAACTGAATCTAATCAAGCGGCATCTGGAGTTGCGCAGCCTTCGTCTAGAAGATGGTAAGTTCGACTGTTCGAGCAAACAGTAGTTCTAAATGAGTCACCTCTGTTCTTGCCCATCGGAAGGAACACCACCTGTGCATGATGGAAATAGAAGAGGGATAGCTAGCTAGAGCTTCATCGTCTGTGTCCGTGTTTTCTTTGCTTAGAAGTAAATTTTTTCACCTCTGTAAATTTTTTTTACAGACAAACGGCTGGAGTAGACTAGCGGCCGAAGGCAGAAGCTGCGGAGGATGGCGTGGTTGGTGTGCGGCTGGATATCAGGGCAAGTAAACAAGGCAGAAAAGTGTGATTGGTCCGTGCTCGAAGATGTGATGGAGGCAGCGAAGCACTATTGAATTTAATGCAGATGGAAGCCGGAATTAATCTTCGAGATGAAGAGGCAAAGTTGCGATGAGAATGCTCTGTGACGAGTAAACGAGAACATGGCCAACATTTGGAGCTTTCTGCCATTAGTGTGTTTGATCATACCAAAAGTAATCAACATGCACCGTTAAAAAATGTTTCTCACTGGCGGGCATTTTATATTTTTGTTTCCAGCAACCAAAGGTCATTTAATATAGAGTACTTGTGAAGAATTAGCCGCTTGCATAATATATTTTCGTTAGCGGGTAGCTAAAGAGCACCACCAGTAAAGATCAATCAAGCTGATCCAAAATCACCTACCCCAAATCAGAAATCCCCCACCCCAAATCCGAAACCCTCTGCTGCTCTAATCCATTAACGAATCACAAACTAACCATAAATCCCATAATCCGTTCAACAGACACATTCAAAAACATTGCAATCTATTCACAATTCACAAATTAAACTCATATCCATTTACAAATCACAAAGAGTACGAAACTAATCCATTGCCCAAGGCTAGCGGGACCTTGAACTTGATCTGGATAGCAGAGAGGAGGGAGGGAGGATAGGAGCGGGAGCTGGATCATCCTCGTCCCCCCAATATGGCACAGACCGAGCTTCCCTGCCAGCCCACCGCCACGCTCGAGTTCTGCCGCCGGCATGCCACCCGTGCATTTCTTTTCGCTGCCCGCGCCCCTTCGGAGGCTGGATCTGCTGCCTGCATGCTTCCCTCAACCTCCCGCGCAGTTCTCTCCACCACACGAATCCCTCTGGCAGCCAGATCTGCCGCCTCACGCCACCCACGCACTTCTCTCCACCGCACATGCCCCTCTAGTGGTTGGATTTGCCAAGCGCGACCCTTCCATCACCTTCGTAGTCACCGCGCTATGGTGGTCACTGCTGCAGTCTCTGTGTCGTCGCCATAGGGAGGGGAGATACGGAGAAGATTGAGTGGTGGGTGGTGAGTGGGGTGGGGGAGTCAAATTATATTGCCGCTAATTTTTTTTTTCAGTCGGTGCTCCTTACATGCCGTCAGCGAAAATAGAATTCTCAGTGGATATCATTTAAGAGATCCGCTTGCAAAATGACTCCTATTTTTATAAGCTGTCCTCTTAAGTGACCGCCAGCGAAAATCACTTGAGATTTGTGGCTATTGCCAATTGCTTGCCACCCTTCCTCCGGCAGGCAGTTGGCTTCCCTCCACCTCATGGTGTTGTAATCGGTAGCACTGATGCACTGTGTGCGAGTGAGCGAAGGGCTCAGCGTGGAACCGCCCTGGAAATCGAAAGTGGTGGTCGTCGTAGCGGGAAGGGGGGTTAGTGTCGTAGTGGTGTCTGCAAATGGGCCATTTTAATTTCATTGCCGTGGGCCAAGCTACAGCCCAGCCCGTTCGGCCACTGAGCTCACTCGATTCTTGCGATGAGGATCGCATGACTCGGCCACACAACATCCCAACATGAGAGGATCTGGTTCCGGCACCATGCATGAATGCTTGGTGCTTTATGATGCCATTAGTTTTTTATGTTAATATATCGACCTCTTTTTGTTTTGCTACATTTGAACTAGCTAGCTTTAGCAAACATTTTTTTTGACAGGGAAAGTAAGTCCTCATCCTTGACTTGTACTAATTGTCAATTAATATTTTACAAAATAAGGAACAATGTTTAATTTTTATTGTCTAGTTACTTTTGTCAGCTCCGGGATGTCACTGCTAAAGACCCAAAAGACCTCATCAGCAATTCCATTGCTAGCTATTGGTGACATATAACAAGACCGGTTAAATCTTATGTTAAGCATGAAGAACCGGTGGCTCTAAGTGTGGCTCCATATTTTTTTCAATTGGTTGTTGGAGCCGCTAACACCACTCTAAGAGAACCATCTAGTCCAATTCCTCGGGCCATGGCCCTACTTCCAACCTCCGTATCTAACTCCCGTCTGTTGAGTGCTTATCAGAGGCAGACAAAGACAAAACTTTGATATAAAATGGTTGTTATATTAACTGCTGTGTCATGACCCATGCTTCAGTGGCTAGCAAACATTGTTATTAAATCATAGTAATGCAAACAAATATTTCCCATCATGCCTTAAAAGAGACTTCGAGTCTGGCCGTTGTGAATTTCCGGTGTGCCAATCCAGTATCATTATTGTTATATGGTATTGAATTCTATCTTGTTCAACTCATTGCTATTCTTTATATATACCCCGACACAACTTCTACATTGTTCGAGCCCTCACCATCCCAATTTTTCAATGCACTCATGACAAGAAACAATGAATTCACACTTCTAAAATGAAGGTAGGAACTGCAATAGGAATAGGAGGACTCTTGAAGGAAAACAATACCACGTGCTCACCACGACTAGGTTGGCTTAAATCCTTGGGCCACAACATGCTATCGCAAGCAACACCAGGGGGATTTGCAGCACATAAGGTTTGTGTTGTGAGGTTGTTATGGATGATCCAATCATAATTTTTAGCCTATCATATTGTTTTCTTTACATTATGATGTCATCTGATTGAACATAATGGCGCTTTGTACAGCTTACCTATGAGTCTATATGAAGGAATCCGTTGTTCCTCCAAAATAATCAAATGACAACATGTACAATCCTTCTTATGTATTGGACCAACCAAATGCACAAAGGATATCGGTTACGATCTTCAATTTAAACATGCTGTGTATGAGCTAGCCACCATATTCTTAAATTTCATTCTGATTCTTTTATTCATGACGATCATTGGAAGTTTATTGCTTCTGTTTTGACAGCTTGGATATCATGATAGGATTGACATGCATACTTCAGTCCATGTACTGTCTGGAGTACAGATTTGGCGCAAGGTTTTGGGCTTCCTTATAGTTGTAGCTTTAGCTCTGCTTTCTATCCAACCATTTAAATTACAGTTAGGCAGATTAATTAGCATATGCCTAACTATGTCATTTTACGGTACGTAAGAGTTAGTGATTTAACGGTGGTGTTGCACGGCACATATCTAAGGTCTGTTGGAATTCAGGTGATTTTCCCTCTGATTATAACTGAATGAAAGTCACAAACGATGTTTGATGTTTGTTCAGATTTTATCTCTTTGGTTCTGTTCATTTTGTACCACCAATTCTTCAGTTTAGTTCAGATGGACATATCTAAACTTTTGCCTTATCTTCAGATTTCGGTTTTCAGATTTCGGTTTTAAGTTTTGATATTGTTGTTTTGAGCTGTACGTGGAAGATAAAGTCTTTATCGTTCCAGATATTCAGGCCAACAAAAATCAATCTATTGAATTTTGTCCAGCTTAGAGATAAGATTTTCTTGTTGCTATTCAAGGCTATATAAGGCACGTACTGCTGCTGATATTACCACACGAAGCTTTTGCTCCACATCCATCTGCTAATTTTGCATAGAGAGAGTTTCATCCCACAAAAGTCCATTGGTTCGTTCTTGTCCGAATGCACGGGTGAGGATACGAGATCATTGTATCTTGGAGTAGAGCCGCCGTCTGTCTCGTGCACCTTGGCGAGGGCGTGAATCTCCTTGAAGACAGCGTCACCGGCGTGCCTTGATTAAGCTGAAGTTGTTCTTCATCGTTCGGCAACTAGCGACATCTTCAGAACCAGCAAGTTGTTGCCTATATCACAGACGAGCTCCGGCAAGGTCAGTAAAAATATGGACAATCTACACAGATAGGATCTGACATATAGATGCAAGCATTCCAATATAGTCATCGTGCGAATGGCTACTGGATAAGCCCACTTAAACCACAAGGAGATCAGCTTCAATATGCTTCTATGTTTGAGTACAAAATTTTGAAGTCTATACTCTGCCGAAGCACTTCTTCGAGACTCTCAAATATTCAACATCTCATTATCTCAATTCATCCTCAAATACCATCGGTACAACAATAATCAGTTCCCGCTTGTAATTTAGAAATTAATGGCTCTCATAAGACTGGGACGTGTGTACGTACATAGGAAAGAAAACCAAGAGTTACCAATCCAATCAAATGTAAGGAAGAACAAATAAAAGGACATTGGTTCATCTAGACACAGTAGCTTCAATGTGTAATCTCCGAAGATCATGTCGTCTTGGCCACCCGAAAGAAGAGTACCTTGTGCATACGCAGATTAATTCCTATCCAAGACCTAGATTTTCATGGAGAAATAGGGCCTTCCTGACTGCATCAATTTTGTCCAACCCGTGTATTATTAGTCATTTGGGTTCAAAATGCCTACGAGTGGGCACTGGAAATATGTGCCAAAAATCTTATTATTGGCTGCTAGCTAGTTAATTGAATAAATCCTACACTATGCATCATAGCCTTTTACTTCAGCATTATGAGTTTGTAGTCATCCTCTCGTCAGATTAAGAGATTATTGCACTAGATTTTACAAAAGATGAAACATTGAATTACTTTAAAATCTATAAAGCTGGGGTAGAAAACCAACTTGAAAGTAAAATTAAACGGTTGAGGTGTGATTGAGGTGGAGTGTATTTTTAAAATGAGCTTACTTCATTCCGTGAAAAGTCTGGTATTATTCATGATAGGATATGCCTCCCTATTCACGCCAATCTAATGGGGTTGCTAAAAGAAAGAATCATAGTCTAACTGAATTAGTGAATGTCATATTTGACACTACGGGACTTTTTAAGGAATGGTGGGGTGAGACTATATTGATTGTGTATCATGTGCTGAATAAAATTCCTAATAAGAACAAAGATTATATGGGGTTGTTTGGCTATGGTCAATGTGCCTATAGTCAAAAAGCGTAAATTTGGACCAAAACCCGTGGATTGTGTGTTTCTTGGTTATGCTATTCACATCATAGTATATAGATTCTTAATTTCGAATTGAAGAGAACCTGACATGCATGTTTGTAAAAAATTTTTTAGTAAAGATATGGTACTACATTTTTTGAAAATGAATACACCTAACACTTCTAGTCAAGAATCTATTTTATCCCCCGTGTCTTTTGTGCTGATAGAACACGATGTTCAAACGTCCATAGAAAATCCTGAGGAGGATAACACTGTAGCTACTCGATGATGACTACATTGTATACTTTGTGGACGATACTACAAACCATACAAGAGACATATTCATCTATTGACGCTGACTATTGGAAGGAAGCAGTATCCAAGTGACCTCAGTTATGTCTAATGGCACTTGGGAAGTCCGTCATGGAGGTCTGGATCTGGGCGGCGTGACCTCCATTCTCCAGGCTGCCTTGGAACCCAACCATGGCTTCACTGTCGGGAGAAGGAGCCACGCCGCCACTGTCCTTCTAGGCATCCAGCTTTGCCGGTCCCCAGCTTTGCCGGTAGCTGCCTCAGGAAGAAGGGCGACCGCAGACAGAATTTGGGGCTGTCAGAGTCGCACTGGGCTAGAGCAATGCGAACCTTGCAGGTTTACTTTATTCGTATGTACGTAGAGAATATGTTGTATTGTACTTTACATTTTGTTAGTAGAGTGGGGGAGTGATTCCAAACATAATGGGCTATAATACATGACACGTGATCGGCGGCTGCACGACCGTACAACAGCAAAATGGGGTAAGCATTGACAGCTTGAGGTAATTAAGTTGGACAAGTGTCTCTGAGTACTGCAGCTAGCAATTTCTGCATATATATATATATACTCTGCCATGTAGTATCTCTTGGCCACAAGTATTCACGACCTCAAATTCTCAATCCATGCTCGATCGTCAATAAAACTGTGAACTGTACCCACTAGTATTTTAGTAGAAATGACCGTAATAAGAATGGGAGGCATATAGGAAGGAAAACCCATAATTAGGATATCTCAATGTAATGCAGTAGAAATTCACTTGAATTATACTGCCTTTATGTGGAGACTTAGTAGGACAAGTAGACCGTAACTTCATTTTTTCACCTCATATGTGGACGTGGCAGATGGCAGCTGGGGACATGCTTGGGTTTTTCAAGCCTCCGCATAAGTTGTTTGGGTCAGATCAAGCCAGCATCGAGGCTGAATATGGTGCACTCGAGATAATGAGGATGATTTGGACAGCAAATTGAAAACCAAATTAATGTTTAATCATGGACATTCCCAAATACACTGAGGATGTCAGCCAATCCCGAGTACAAAGAATTCTTCTCTTATGGTGTTCTTCCGAATTCAGCTAGTCAAGTCTATATGAAAGACAATTTTTATAACATAATCATCCAGTAGGTAATTCCTACTCAAGCATTGAGTGATATGACACCATGGTCGAATGTAACGCGATCCACTAGGTGGTTACTGCAGCAATCCGCAGATTGGAGAATTTTACTTTTGAGATGGGAGGGATTCAGCAAGAACAACACACAACTTCATTGGAACATGTGTGGATTGGATTGAATCCTGTAGCCGTAATATTGTATTGTGAACGAGTGTGGATTGGAACATGTGTTTCAGCAAGTGGTTCTTTTGTTGTTGATCATCTGGTGGAGGTTTATTCCTTTTGCACAGTAGACAGCGTGTAGGTATAGATACTATTTGCACATGTACATTCATAATTGTGTTACCATCTGGATGACACATTGGGCTTGATTTGTGTTTCCTCTTGGCTCGGTTGAGGTTTATAACTGCTTTAGGTCCAATCAAAGCGAAGCAAATTCTTTTATGGCCAAGCCAACTTAAAGGCTTTTTTTTTGGTTCTTCCATTCCATAGGGAGTTGTTTTAATACATCAGGCATTTTACCTTCCTAGTGTAGTGGTATCTATGATCTATCATATACCAATACACTATTATAAGAGAAGTGTTGGTGATGCCAAACTCTTCTTTTAATGTAGGCCACAATAATTAATAAATAATATATTTAACTGTCCGTCAACAAGGTCGGACAGTTAAACGACAGGAGCCATCTTTGGCTGGCCCCTCTCCATCTCGGCACATTGTCTACCTTTGTGCAGCAGGGTCCCTAATTAATGTTATTCATCTCATTGGTCCTAATCCAATCAATGTTTGCAATATCCTAACAATACATCCATTTCATGCGCACCAAGTAAATACACTGAAAGTAATAGTCGGCTAAATGAGTTGTTGGAGGTCGTGGGATTGCACGATCGTAAAACTTCCATGTGCTCTATATATAAATCTATACCTTTATTATTGGTTACTTTCTACGAGCGCCCTCACGTTAACAAGAAAAATCTGACCTGTCGTTTAGATGGATTACAAAATCTGCACCATAAATCTATAGTGATTTAACGTCATTGGCCAACTAATCTACCTTTGAAAGCCCATGAAGCCTGCCTTCGATCTAGATGTGGGACTGCACCAACACGAGCTGTGGCGACCACATCGAGACCTCTCCTCCTTGCTATTTTTTCCTCAATCAAAAAGATTGATTTTTTACAGATACAACACTGATACGTCTTTTGAGGTAGCTTCTTATTTCCATCTTTCCCAGAGCTTTGATTTATTTTCCTCCACTGGCCAGACAATGACGAAGGGAAGCCTGCTGTGGCCCCGCAAGTCTGGTGTGTGTTGTTCTGTATTTTTCGGCGTTTTATAATTTGTTGATTGTTTTTCTATGTAATGAGCTGTTTGGTATAGTGCCCAACTAGCATGTACGTTAATAAAAATACTAAAATTGACACTCTAAGATAATTTAAATTTTAAAACAATATCAAAATTCCTATATTTATAATGTCACCATTAATATTAGCATGTGCAACGGAGAGATGTAGAAAACTCCAAAAATAGTTGGCCCTTCATTAGTTGGATTATAATTTTATTATCGTATGTCCTATAAAGAGTTTGTGTTCAATACAATGTGCCGAGGGGGTATCGTCGACAGTTTAGATTTTTTTTCTAAAATATTAAATTCATCAATATGGAGTTATTTCGCGTCGTGGGCTCTTAATTTAGCACTTTATTTTTTAAATAAAGTATAAACATACTTACTCATAACGTGTGCGTACTCAGCCCTATAATTTGGTTCATACATCTAGCATTACTAATTAGCTAATTGTACCGGACATAGATCATTGCTTCAATCTATAACATGCCGTAATTTAGAATCAAAATATATATGGAGTTATCCATCTTGGACTACCAATATAGCATTTTTTAAAAAATTTACTTCTCGACATAGAAAATTCATAATTAATGAGTTAATGCTTAGTCTAAGGCATTATGCGTTTCAAAACTAATCACCATATTTAGCCACCACTAACAGTAGCAACAACGATCCGTCCAGGTAATAGTAGTTAACAATTATAAGAGTGGTACGTAGCGAGTTGTAGCTTTTTATTCCAATAAAAGAAATCCCCAGAAAATTGCCCCCAAATTCTTGTGTTCTTCTGCACTTTGTTTTATGTCCTCTATTTTTCTCAGTTCACCTTGTAGGAATACATCATACAGTGCGAGCAATTGGGTGCGCGATTTTGTGCATAGCCAACAGGCACCAGTGCTAGTACATGCTCTTGGTGCATAATATAGATCTCTATATGTGGTCGCGCATGGTGTGTGGATTAATTTTTGGAGACCGAGCATCCTACCAACCAATGCCATGAGTAAAGTATATATTGTGGTTTTCAAATTTTGCTCCTACCAACCAGTGTTAGTACCACCGCAGTATGATAATATATATATAGCAGCATAGAAACATGTTTGTCCCACTCTTATTTCCTTGTGTGTACTTGCAACAGGCACATCTGGGCAGTTATTTCAGTGATGGAGAACATAATGAGAATAGGAGGCAGTAAGGGAATGAAGTTAGCGCCTAGCATGGAGGGGATATGTTCTAGTTCACCATCATCTTGTTAGAGACCTTCTGCTCAACCTCAAGCTTAATTTCCTCACTACTCACTAGGGTAGCCAGCAGATCCTACAAATGTAACTGGACAAGGCATGATATTTCTGGACTATTCCATTTTCGTACAACTGAGTTAATTAGGAAGAACAAAAAGAAGGGAGCTGAGGTTGACGGCAATGCTTCGTTATGTTGTAGATGATTGCAATCTCCTATTTCTTTTTAGTAGAGAAGTTCCAGTTCTTTTCAACTACTTCACCGGATTATTACCACAGATTCTACATACGCATCGCATATATATCGTCCTCTACTCATAATGCACACTCAACCTAATGCAACTGAAGATAGTTGCTAACTTTTCAACGAAAACATAATAACCATCGTCACATAGTCCCACATTGTCAGTTCCTCACACGTGTGAAATCACTCCATGTAAAACCTAACAGCAAATAGGCGCGCGCACAAGCAGAGGTGCACACACGATCGACATGTCCGTGCACAACTATATAGCAAATTAACTGACTTCGAACGACAAAATGGAAAGCAACATCAAGAGTTCCGGGTTTTATTAACAACATACTTCATGCACATGAAGGGTATAAATGATAGATATGTGGGAGATTGCAGCAGCCAAACAAATACTGGGGGTCTGGGGTGACAAAATATATAGTTTCTAGGGAAAGCTAGCTTGTCTTGCAGCTGTCCGCTACTTCTTAGGCCGTCGGCAAGAGACAGTATGCATTGCTTCGTACCTCTGTATTTTTTTGTTAACTATTCGTGATGTTGATGAAAAAAGTACTTTTTTCTTTCCTATTCGACTATGATCATACAGTAGCAATATGGAATACAACAGGAAACAAACCTGCCACTTAGCTCGCCGATCAAGCTGAAGAGGTAAAAGGACAAGATGTTGGAGTTGATCCATTGGAGGACGAACCATGTTCTCCGTAAAGCCAACGCAAATTACTCAGTTGAAGTACTAACTAACTCACTAACTGGCGGGACAACTTTTGTGGCAAGGTTTTAACTTGAAACTCCATAACAGTTAGGTTAAAACAGTACGTTCAATGCCAAATCCATTTTGTAGCAATACTACTTGCATCACGTCATCAAAATAGTTACATGTTTTGCAAATCCTTATTATAGATGAAAGCAACAAGCTTTCTAGAAGGATAATGTTCCACGTCATCAAATAAATATATACCGTCTGATTTCTTCTCTGCGAGTTCTAAGCCATTAGATCCTATAGTTGGCAAATATCGTTTTGTCCCTTTAAGAATTTTCTATTTGTTTCTAGTCCTTCCACGTACATGGAGAACAAGTTAAAAATTTTCATTTTACCCCTATCCTCTCCTGCGGCGCCGCCGCCGCCTTCCTTTTCCTGTCGCCCCTCGCTACCTCGTCTCCTTCTCCACCATCCCCTTTGCTCCCCTCCTAGTCCCTGTCACCTCCTCCTCCTCCCCTCCTCCCCATCCTCCACCATCTTTCACCCTTCCGGATCGAGCACCGTCGCGCCAGATCAAGCGCCATAGAGTAATGTTGCTGCCGGATCGAGAGGGTCCTCAGGCCTCGATGCACCGCATAACGGGTTCTCCTCCTTCTTGCCCATGTCGTCGTTGCTCTTATCCATCCCCGTCGCCTGCAGTGCCACACACCCCTTCCTCCTCTTCCTCCCCCCACCTCATCGTCATCATACATGCCGACGTACCTCGTTGTAAGAGGGGTAAGGAAGAAAGAAGAGAGTGACGATGAGGAAGGGAGTGACGGCAGATCGTAGATGGTGGAAGCTGAGGTAATCTATCACGCACATATGTTTATCACAAGGTGGAAGCCAGCAGATCGGAGATGATTCAATGGGAAAAAAATGTGTTCATTTTTCTCTGACGCACATATCACTGGTGGAGAAACCATCTTTGGTCGGTCGACCAACTTCCACAATAGTCCCGGTTGCAATAAAAACCGGGACTAAAGATTATCTTTAGTCCCGGTTGAAAAGGTTAGAGCTACTTTTTGATCTTTAGTCCCGGTTGGTAACACCAACCGGGAAAAAAGATCGGCATGCGCGGAGAGATCGAGGCGTGCGGGATCGAGATATCGAGATAAATATCTCCTCCTCTCCTCCTCTCCTCACACCCTATCTATTCTTCTCCTCTCCTCCGATCCCCTTCTCCTCGCCATCTTACGCGCTGAGGATCCTCTCCTTCTCTCCTCTCCTCCTCCCCAACCCTCCGGCGGGCGGCGACGGAAGCAGCGGCGGCGCCGGCGCGGAGGCTCCTCCTCCCCCTCCCCCACTAATCCCCGATCTGCAGGCGCGTCACCGCGCGCCGGCTGGCAGAAGGCGGAAGGCGGCGGCTAGGCGGCAGGCGGAAGATGGCGGCTTGTTTTGTTTTTTTTTTTTTGAGAATTTGTGTTTGTGATATGAATATGTGATGTATTTGTGATGAATTTTGTAGAAGTTGTGATGTAATTTTTTTAAGATTTTGTGATGTATTTGGAGATGATCGATTTGAGGATTTGGAGGTGATAATTGATTTGGGATTTTGGTGATGGGGATGAAGTGAAATCAATATATTAAAAACAATGAAGAAAAGAATATAATAAAGGAGCAGCCGGGGATCAGCCTGGCTCTATTTTTACTCCGGTTATTTCACCCGGGACTAAAGATAGCGATCTTTAGTCCCGAATTTGTAGTCCCGGTTGGAAAACCGGGGCTAAAGGGGGTTACGAACCGGGAGTAAAATCTACTTCTCCACCAGTGTATCGATCTTTTGAGGGCAATCTACAGCGTTAGCACACTGCTAGCAATTGTTTGCACTTGGGAAGTCAAGTGCCAAGGTAGTACTCCTAGCTGATTACACTTCTTAGATATCTCGGACGTACTGCATGTATTAACAAAGCCATGTTGAGACGTTGAGTGTTCCTGGAGTTTAGTGGAAATGGGCATTGGGCAGGATGATATATATTCTTATAAGAAAATATTTTTTTTAAAAAAACAAGGTTATGTATCACAGTGAGTAAAACTATCAATTTGTTTATAACTCAGGCTGTCAATGGAGACATGCATCTTAGTGGAAATCCAATGCTATTATGCAGGTTGTAAAGCCCTTATTCACAGTTTCGTGAGGTCAACTTATTGTCATTACACACTAATTAACTTTTCTAGGGTAAGTAGCAACTTAGTATCAAGGCATGTTGAATTGAAAACATTTTCCTTTTAGAGATACAAATACATATATCTGTATGGATAACTATTCATCAGTTTTATTTACTTTTTTGTCATTTAATCTGAATGATTAACCTGATTCGCCTTTATTTCTAAAGCACAAAAACCGTAAGAACAAGTGTTCTATTAAGTCAACTGTATGTCTATACATGACAGTCAAATAACTGTATATTCCTTACCATCTATTAGATGTATATAACATTCTATACATGGAGCCTATCCATCATTTTTTTTTTTTTTGCAGTGTAGCATTCTTTCCTTAGGCATCCACTAGTCTTCTTGTGGCAGTTTGAGTCAATTTTGTGCACAAGTTTTATGTGCATCCTATGTTCTATGCCATCTTCACTGTAGATACTAGGTAAAACCCCGCTCGTTGCTGCGGGCATAACAAATTAAGTACTCTGCTTCACAAAATGTGAAATATTAGTGTGAGTAACTTGATAAAAAGCAATTAATTTGCTGAGAATATGTGATGGCATGGGAAATGTCAGCAGTTGGCCAAAATTTTGAATGAGAATGTTCTTCAAAAAAATTACTACTGTAGTCTACTAACATACCGCTACCATTTCTTATTAGGCGCAACACACCACTACTGTACTGCTGATTAATACAACTCAAATGAAACAAAAGCAGCTATAAATTTGGTTAAATATCACAATAGAAAGCTAAGGATATGTTCAGATCTGGTTTTTTCGCTGCAGAAATTGCAATTATGTGCTATTATTTTCTAAATTATGAATTTATGATGAGGAAGCACAAGCTGTAAATACGGATAACCAAATGCGAAAAGAACCATTGACAACTGGATGCAGAATAATTTATCATTAATTGTAATTTGATCATATTCTTCCAATATAATGGTGTAAACTATTATACTTTTATTAGTGAGGTACAGAAATAGCACATAATGTAACTTTTGCTGTGTAAAAACTACAGAAATGGGTCGAACTTGTGATCCTGAACAAAGGAAAGATAGCTATGAATCCATATACCTGATGCAACTCCATTTGAGCAAGGGGTGGCCATGGTGATCAGTACGTGGTGGGGTGGGTAACATATGTGAGCCACATCTCCTCAGTTTTTTCCTCCTGGAAGCTCAAATTAATAGAAGGTGTGCTGTGATAAGATAAACTAAATATGAAAACGTAACGGATAGGGTTGCAAAAGTTGCTTCAGTGAAATCCAACACGATTAAAAAAAAGTTTAAAAAAATGAATGCTAACATGTAAACCTAATGTCTTCATAAACTGTAAAACTGAACTCTATGATTAGAAGGTGCCTGTGATATTGATTGGTTGATTTCTTGCCTATGAACCACTTGAACTTGCATAAAGACATAGATGTACTACACATCTTGTTTCAGTTTCAGTTAACTTAGGCCTTTAATTAATGTGTGTAGCCGCTTAGAGCTGCAAAAGAAAGAATCACATGTTGAAAGTTCAGAATTAGTCGAATGTACGATATCTCCTCACAATTTGACCATATTTACCGGCAGAGAGTTCCAGTAGGCAGTAGCAAGGAAAACAGACAAATACAGTAGCAAGGAAGTGATAGTGATCCCGCGGAATGTCCAATCAGAAAAGGTCAGCAAGACAACAGATCGGGAAAAAAAATGTAAGATTGGCCTGAAAATAAAATCAGAAATCAACAGAAGAGCCAGTGAGACACACGTAGTATGTATGTTTCTGCAAAGTTGCTAAGTTCACCGAGAAGATCATCCATGTAGTTAGGCCAAGGGGAAGCACTGGCCATGGACGTGATTGAATCAACTGAGAGCTAGCATTGTGTAGATAGAAGAAATGGAGGAAATGGCCTAATTTGTTCTAACACTGTTAACGCTGTTAACATTGTGCAGTGAAAAAGATAAAGAGTATCCATGATGGAGGAAGATGTTTAGCCATTCATGCCGAGCGTTTGAGATGGCGCCGGCAGTTTCCTGATGTTGCGCTGGTGCGGCACGTTGAGGAGGCGAGCAGTCCAATGACTCAACATGTCACCTGGGACCTTCTCATCCAACGGTTCATATGCGATCTGATCCACCGATCGAATGGCTGAGAATTAGTGATGACGTGGAATACTGTGGTTTCAGCTTTGGGTCTTAACTTTAACTTTATAGAAAGAAGGGGTATGTCATAAAGGATTGTAGGCTTGCAACTGTGATTCTATTGTCATGATAACTCGATGAGCATACTTGATGTGAGACTACAATTTATTTGAACTACATACATTGTCAGATAATAAGAACATTAAATGGAATCTTTCATATCTCATCAGAATTAATCATTCATTTTTTCTGTTCCAACACAGTAACTTCAAGTGCACTTGCATATTTTTGCATTTCAGGGGGAAGAATCAAGTTAAATTCAGAATGTCCTGATATTGTTTGTTGAAGTAGAGAAACCAACTTCAGAGAAAAGGAACATGAACTAGATTTTGTGAAACTATCATTCAAGGCAGCACCAGTACTTAAAAGGATGAGAATAACATGTTATTATTCGCTTGCTGCTTGGTTATTCACTTCATAACCAAATTGAACATTTTCATTTCGGAATGTTTATTATGTTATCATCTTCTGATACTCAGAGGTCAAATGACCTCGTGTTGGTTTCAAATGATAAGGACATGATGTTTATTGCATTCTATTTGACCATTCTGAGACTTATGAATCAGATTGCTGAGTAAACATGTTCTCATCTCTTGATCGCATACAGTATATCTTGGACATGATATTTGAACCTTTAGTTGAAACATAATTTTCTATGCTTTATTTTTCTAACTATTTTTTATCAAGTTCTTTGATTTTGTAAAAAAACAAAAATTAATTTACAATCTCACTATTGTATATACTAGGCTTTTATATTTGCACCCAAAGTCGTGCAACACACGACTAAGTGGCTAGTGTGATTGATCGATCTATCTATCTATCAATATTAATTGGGCATTTTGTATGAGCTCTCACGTTAATTAGAAAGATCTGACCATCGATTAATTAGATCGTATTACCGTGGTCATACATTATAAAGTTTAATTAACCTCATGGGCATGTTTTAAAGCCCATCTTACCACTACCGTAAGTGTGTTTCCTCCTCTAACAACAAATCAAATCTTTTTTTTTTTCAGATGACCAATTTTATCCTATCTTACTATAAAGTTGATGGCCACAAACTACTAAACTCAATATGCAAATGTGCCACATCATCACCCACTAGCAATTATTATCTAGAGTATTTTAAATCACATGTAAATATGTCACATCATCCACCAGTAACAATACTTATAACATTATATATATATCCTAGCACCACTTCTACACCCCTCAAGCGCTCACTGTCTCAATTTCTGAAGGCACCCATGACGACAAACAATGAATTCACACTTCTAAATTTAAGGTAGGAATTGCAATAGAAATGGGAGAACTCTGGATGAAAAACAGTACCATATGCCCTCCATATCTTGGTTGGCTAACTCTTACAATTATATGCCATGCGTTTGAGGGTAGCGCGCTAATATAATATAATAACCGTGATCAGTAACCATGGTGTTGCAAGGCATGTGCTTAAGGACAGAAAAATAGAAAAAATCTACACATATAGGTTCCTCTGTAGACCCAACAACTCCAATATAGTCATGCAAATGGGTACAGGAGCAGCCCACTTAAACCACGAGGAGATCAGAGTACTGAAAATATTGTGTAAACTTGATGGGAAAATGGTAGGAATCGACAGCTTCAATAAGCTTCTATATATAGTTCCAGTAATCTACTCATCGAGTACAAGACAATTTGAATATTATATACTCTGCCAAGGAACTTCTTCGGCACCGGGATTCTCAGATATTTAGCACCTCATATTTTCAATTTGTTCTCAATCATCCACTCCTTTTGTATTTAGAAAGAGCAATTTTATGGTCTTTGAGGAGATACCATGAGGTACCATTTTTTCTATTATAAATTTGATACCTCTTGGTACCTAGGTACTATGAGGTACCTAGAGGTACCAAATTTTACACTAAATTTTTGGTACCTCATGGTACCTCCTCAAGGACTGTAGAATTGCTCATTTAGAAATGGTTATAATAAGAATGAGATGTGCATATGGTAAAGAGATTAAGAGAAGACACGGTAGCTTCAATTTGTCATCTCGTCTGTCAAGTGTTTTAATGGCCTCTTGACCATCCAAAAGAAGCGTAGCTTGTGCATCTGGAGATCGCTGATGATAACTAGTTAATTAATTAGTTTCTTATCTTTGTCAGAGTTTTTCGCGGAGAAATAGGCCATTAATTCTTGGGTGCAACATTTCTTTTTTCACCCATGTAGAAGTTGTTTGTGTTCAAACTGCATAAGAGATGGCACCGGTAACATGTGCCAAAAATCTTCTAATTTTCTGCCGCTAGCTGAACAAATCTCAGTATCCAAGATAGCTATATTTACTTTGGCATCATGAGTTTGAGAGTAGAAAATTTCTTGTTTGTACATACTTCAATACTTCAATGCGTACATATTCCTACCAGCACGGGAATTTTTTTAATTTTTTGAACTTTTTAATTTTTAATTTTAAAAATAAACCATACCAAAAGTTATTGCTAGTATCTGAACCATTTTTTATTTTAAAAATATGTTTTGAAATGGTTTGTTTTAAATTTTAAAATTTTAAAATTTTAAAAAATAAAAAAGAATTTCAGCACATTTGAACTTGCCGCAGTGAATAAATTTTCCACATATAAATTGTACCATTGGCTTTTTGGAAGATGACATTGAATTTTGAAGCCACACTCTATTTCTTTGCGAGAACCAAAACAAATTTGTCTTCAATATTATAATGTACGTATCACCGAAGATTTTTGTTGAAGATACTATATTTTACTCTTTAATGGAGAGCAATGCATTGAACTTTGCTTTCAATTTTTGGGTGAATACCCAATATGATCCTTGAACATTCGCTTAAGGATCAATTTAGTCCCTGACATTTCGTATTGTCCAAACAAGTATCTTAAGTTCATTGTGTGATTCAATATAGTCCATTGACCCTCTAAACATGCCATGTGTATATGCCACATCATCTATGCATGCAAATTCAATATTTAAATGTCCTTTACACCCTTATGTTTTCTTACGAAATAAAGAACTATTGAGAAAACACACACAAAAAAAAAAGCTTTTGACCATTGGCAAAAATATGTAGCATTGATAGATAAAAAAATTTGACATTTTTCTTTGTTTTATGATTGCTTCTTCTTGTTTTTCTTTTCTTTATTTGATAGAAAATTGAAGGTAAAAAGTTACTCAAAATAAGAAAGAGTAAATTTCACAAATCAGGCTAGCTTTTATTACCCAAGTTTTACATTGGACCAGGTCTCACTCAACTTTTTCACTTAACACCACATGTTTTCACATTTGATTGCACTTTGGAGTAGGATTGGGGATTAGGGGTGCTCTGCTGGCTTTGGCTGCAAGCATGCAGTAGTTTGATTCTCTTCTCCAACACCGGAGGTCTTGCCTAGTCAGAGTTGCCGAAAGCAGAAATGGAGTTTCTACAGATTTAGGGTGCTGCCGTGCGGGTGCAGAGCATGGCCTCCGTGCATCACAACCAAGCGCGAGTGCGTGCAGGGACAAAAGAACAGCACCGGCCAGACCGGCTGCCGAGATCAAGTACGTCATTGTGGTGGTAAGACAAGGATGTGTGATCGGCTGAGTCGCAGACGCTAGCTCGTGCCTCCTACATCGTGGATGGGCTGGCCCAAATAACAGACCCCATCCGAAGTGAAATCAAGTGTAAAAACAAGTGGTGTTAAGTGAAAACTTTAAGTTCAAT
Source organism: Oryza longistaminata (assembly GCA_009805545.1). NCBI lineage: Eukaryota > Viridiplantae > Streptophyta > Magnoliopsida > Poales > Poaceae > Oryza > Oryza longistaminata. The sequence continues at coordinate 527,355 of CM020185.1, read as the reverse complement.
ATGGTCCAATGCGAAACTTAGGTAATTAAGAAAAGGTAGCCCGATGTGAAATTTACTCTAAAAACGGAATTTCAGCACATTTGAGCTTGCACGCAGTGAATAATTTTTTCGCTATAATTATACCATTGGCTTTTTGGAAGATGACATGGATATTTGAATTTTGAAGCCAGACTATTTCTTTGTGAGAACCAACAAAATATTTGTCTTCAATATTATATTGTACGCATCACCTTAGATTTTTGTTGAAGATACCATATTTTACTCTTTAATGGAAGGCAATGCATCGAACGTTTGCTTTCAATTTTTGTTGGGTTAAGTTTGCTTTGTATACGTACAACCAGTATAAGTATACTCCTTGGAAGAGCATTTCTTCTGATCCCCGCCCAAAGAAATAAAGTTGGATGTCACCAGAAATTCTCTATGATCATATCCCTGCCCAAATAAATTCTCCATGAATACCCACATCAATATTTGATGTTGAAATCTTGATTGGAATGGGAGGACAAAGGAAGCATTTCTATTAGTATCAACTTGAAACACATTGTTTGGTCTTTTCGTCGCCAACGGCGTTGCATGTTTTTAGTATAGCCTCCAAGCTTCAATGTATTAGCATGTTGATCACTTGGTCATAAGTGAAGGCATACCTGTTCTTTTCTTCAACAAAAGTTAGATTAACTTTTGGATACTCGTGGTACGTTTTTCAAACTGCTAAACGGTGCGTTTCGTGCGAAAACTTTTCTATATGAAAGTTGTTCTAAAATATCATAGTAATCCATTTTCAAGTATGTAATAATTAAAACTCACTCGATTACACGTTATTACCACATCGTTTTATGTAAAACACTTAATTTTAATCTTTATCTTTATCTTTAGAATATTCAAACACCACTAGGTCTGTCCAAACGTGCGGCTCTAAGCTCTGATCACGAGAAGTCGAGAACCATTGTCTGTGGCCTACTTGTGACCTCGGTCTCGTGTCAGCTGGCACGCAGCTACTGGTTGAGTCTAAGATGAAGAAAGAAAACCCAGCATTTAAAAAATGAACGTAATCAACAGAAGGATAAATTAACACCAATGGTTCAATGGCAAGAAATTAAAGCATTAATAAATAATCCAACACGAAATTTTCCATCAGAACTTTTTTCGATATGATCGAAGTTCTTTCACTATTGTGAATGGCTATTTTGCCGATCAATTGTCCTTATCCTAATGTGAATTTTCTAGTTTTGTCAGTATCCAGGGTGGGCCGCACATGGGCTGGCTCAGTTGCTTGCCAAGCGAGGTCCAATTCAAGAGAGAAAGAGGCATATAAGAAGAAACGGGAGCTACACTGCCTTTTCCATCAGAACTTGTTTCGATATGATCGTAGTTCTTTCACTATTGTGAATGGCTATTTTGCCGATCAATTGTCTTATCCTAATGTGAATTTTCTAGTTTCTTCGAAGTACTCTACAACCGTTCATCAGCATACATTCAAGCGTTGGTCAGCATCTGATATTCTCAATGCACCCACCGTATAGAACAACTCAATGTTTCGAATTGTAAATAGCTGGATCGAACTCAATGTTTTATTTTTTAGATAATGTCTTTTTTTTTTTTAGCTGGAACGAACTCAATGTGTATAGGGGTTTTGGATGATTCAACAACAAAAATAGCACGTATCATAAAGGCCACATGGTATGACTTAGATGAGCCACCACGGACCACGGTGCACGCTTGCAAGTAGCACACTGCATTGTTGTATTGTTTATCATGATCCATTGAAAATTTAGCCATCCATCAAGAGAGCGTCGATAATATATAGGTTTCCTATTTTCTTCATGTAATTCGTCAGCATTGTTCTATCTATACACTGCAAGCACCATTTCCACACCACTATATGTACATTCAGGCGCTCATTACATTCTCAAATTCAAAACGCACAACGTATTCGCACTTTTATACATTATAGGTAGGAACTGTAATGTGTATAGGAATGGGAGGATTCAGCAATTAGAATAGCAGTGCAGTCTGGGGCAAACATGTCAGCAATTAAAATAGCATTGAAACGTACATTGAACTTAGGTTTTTGCTCTTATTCCCTAAGGTTTTGTTTAGATTTATATCGGCTTTATATTACTAGGACTGAGGCAAATTGAATCTATGCATTGACGATCGTTTTATTATTGACTAGTGGTAGTTTTGTACATTTCTACCCTGCTGGTGTGACAGTAAGAAAATATGGTTGCTCAAAATTAACTGCCAATAAAAAATGAAAATGGTAAACATAAAAATATATTAGAAAAAGTGGGGTGGCACATTATGCTTTCATCTTGATTTTCTATAATCACCAACTAATTAAATTTAATGGTTGAGTGTTTTGTTTGTCAAAGAATTGTAACACTTTTTACGTATAGCATCGTTCAATTTTTTTTTTTTACTGATATGTAGTAATGCAAATGTGTAGAGTAAATGATAGCGGGGCCTCCCCTACTGTGATTTCTTTCAAAAATAAGATGTCTAGAGTAAATGAGGTTACCGGCAGCGCGACCTTGAGAAAATGTCCAACAGAAATATGGTAAGCATTGACAGCTTGAGGTCAATTGAGTACAGAAATTCTACATATATATGCTCTGCCATGTAATTTCTCTTGCCCTCAAATTTTTGCACCACCTCAAATTCCCAATTCATCCACCACCAGCACTACAACATGTGACCGGTGCCCACTTGCCGATATTATGAGAGATGCGCCCAGGGTGGACTTGGTTGACGATGAACAAGATGGTGAGGCATTGCTTGCAGAGACGGAGGAGCCGTCAGCTTACCGTGAAGCAGCCGGTCACCCGGCGTGGGAGGACGCCATGGCTATGGAGATGGATGCCATTGAGCGCAACGGGACGTGGGAACTCACCACGTTGCCAGCTGGCCACAGGGCAATTGGGCTTAAGTGGGTTTATAAACTCAAGAAGAACACTGCGGGAGAAGTGATCAAACACAAGGCTCGGTTGGTGGCAAAAGGATATGTGCAGAGACAGGGAGTCGATTTCGATGAAGTCTTTGCACCGGTGGCAAGACTTGATACAGTAAGAGTTGTTCTTGCTCTAGCAGCTGATCGCCGGTGGCAGGTCCACCACCTGCATCTTGTCAAGTCAGCCTTTCTTAATGGCGAGCTAGAAGAGGAGGTATATGTTGCACAGCCAGAAGGTTTTGTCAAGCAAGGCAGAGAGCATCTCGTGCTCAGGTTGAACAAGGCATTATATGGACTCCGGCAGGCGCCACGAGCCTGGAACATTTGCCTAGATAGATGTCTGAAACAGCTCGGTTTTGAGCGGTGCACGCAGGAGCAGGCTGTGTATACTCGGGGCACAGGCAGTGGTGGTGTCATCGTTGGCGTCTATGTCGACGATCTGATTGTGACTGGTGAAAATCCTGTTGAGTTGAAGATGTTCAAGGAACAAATGATGGGGGAGCTCGAGATGAGTGATCTCGATCTGCTCTCGTTCTACCTCGGGATTGAAGTTGATCAGGGAGAAAATGGAGCCACGCTGAAGCAAACTGCCTATGCCAGAAAAGTGCTTTCTCAGTTCGAGATGCTGGAGTGTAATTCAACCTCAATTCCGATTGATCCAAGGATGCAGCTGAACAAAGACGTAGATGGTCACCCGGTGGATGCAACTGAGTATCGGCGAGTGATCGGTTGTCTTCGATATCTGTTACACACAAGGCCAGATCTTTCCTTTGCTGTTGGAGTGGCAAGCAGATTTATGGAGCGGCCAACTCTTATGCACTTCAAAGCAGTGAAACAAATTCTCAGATATCTGAAAGGTACAATTGATTGTGGCCTTGTGTATGCAGCTGGAAATGGTGATATGCAGATTACTGGGTATACAGACAGCGACCTCGCTGGGGATGTTGATGACCGCCGGAGCACGGGTGGTATGGCGTTCTACATCAATGGCAGTTTGGTTGCTTGGAGCTCGCAGAAACAAAAGACCGTGGCGCTGTCGTCGTGTGAAGCTGAGTTTATGGCGGCCACGGCAGCAGCTTGTCATGCGCTTTGGCTAAGAGCACTGCTGGTTGAGATTGTTGGAGTACCGGCGAAGGTGCTTAAGCTGTTTGTGGATAACAAATCAGCGATTGCTCTCATGAAGAATCCAGTGTTTCATGGGAGAAGCAAGCACATCGATACACGGTATCACTTCATTCGTGAGTGTGTTGATGGAGGGCAAGTGGTTATTGAGTTTGTCCGGACTGAGGAATAGCGGGCAGACGCTCTGACAAAAGGTTTGCCAGCGGCGAAGCTGGCGACGGCTCGGCACCTTCTTGGTGTTCGTTTTCTTGGGCCACAGCAGAATTAAGGGGGAGATTGTTGAGTTTGTTATTTCAGCTGTGGCCCCAACGTGTTCCTGGTGATTGCAGTTGCAACGGTTGAAGGAATAAGTCTGCGTTTGTTAGCAGATGCGAATGATGCGGTGATCGAGTCAGAATAAGACCGCGTCGGTAGCATTCGTGTGCGTGAGTTTAGCGCGGGTGCGTGAGTCGTCGAATTCAGAGAAAAGCGGATCGGGGGATGGCACGATTTGAGCCTCGGATTCTTTCTTTTGTGTGGAGTATAAGTAGGAGTTTTTGTACTTGTTGTCGAAACGACAACCGCATACGTCGAAAGACGTGGTTACTTAACAGTGGTTGGAAAGAAACGAAGTATATTGATTTCTTGAATTTTCCCCCCTTTATTACATGGCCCTAGGGGGCTATTTATAGCCCCGTTACAGATTCTCACTTCTAGGGTCTAGGTTGTACTGAGGAATTTACATAGTTGCCCTTATGAAAGGGACGTTTACAGGGTTACATAACGTCAAGGGGGCTCATGGGCCCTTGATGGGCCATCGGGCGATCGCCGGCCCTATGGCCTCTAAGCTTGGTGGGCCGAGAAGGCTACTTCGGCCCTCGCGGGGGCGAACTGGACCTGGCGAAGCCGTCCTTCTCTGGGCTGGACGCCGGGACGAACCGGTCCTGGCGAAGTCGTCCTTCTTCGGCATGCACTTACGCGACCCTTCGCCTCGCATCATCCTTGGCTCGTGGTCTTCGCCATGGGTTTCGGCAGATTCGGTCGAAGGGACTCATGCCATCCGCCAACAGTACTGTTATTCGAGTTGCATGTTACTCTGTTCAGTGAATGAAAACCACAGAAAATTAGCCCCGCAAATTTCCTATCTGCTATTGTTCTCTGAAACTTCTCAATTTCCTGTGTTCTTGTTCTGCTCTGTTTTCCTCTGAATCTCGTTCGTTGCCGTGCCGGATTGCTGCAGTACGCATGCAAGGTGTTCGATCGAGGGTCTAGCGCTAACACTGGATACTTATGCATGTTGAGAATAAGAATTTTTTTTTGCTAAAATGCAGCTAAAACAACAAGCATGAAGTAAATGAAAAAGTGCTCAACATCATACGATCTACTTAACATCCTTCCCTCACTGCTTGAGATCCCAGTTCCATCGTCGCTGTCGTCGGCACTCCCACCTCCCGCAAAGCTCCTCCCTCCTCCTGCAGGGGTGCTTCCGCTTCCACCGCCGGGGCTACCACCAGCTCCCGCGGGGCTCCCCCGCACTCCTGCAGGGGTGCTTCCGGCTCTAGCAGAGCTTGTAGATGCTGCTGTGCTCCTTGTACCACTACCACTAGGGCTCCCACCGGAGGTGGGAGTCCTCGCCCCACCGCTGGAGGGAGGGCCACCGTTGGTAGCCCCAGAGGCGCCTTGAAAGGAGGCGACCACGTAGAGCAGCGCCAGCATCGCTGCCCCGACCAGGCTCATCCTGCCGCCCCTCATGGTCGATCTTCCTCCTGGGCTAGGTGCTTAATTAGCTAGGTGCTTAATATTGCTTATGACACATCGGTCCCTTTCAGTCCGTTTAAAGTATCCTTGCACTTTAGGCCAAGTATAAGCCTTTATATTCGGTTTGTAGAGTTTGGTCTATGTGGGTGTGAGGGATGTAGCCTTTGGTGATTTATTTTTAATAGTCCAATAAATTAATGGGAAATTTTAGTGTTTTGATGGACTGTTAAACAGTCATTTGGACCAATGTTTAGGTTTAGTTAAATTGCTAGAAACTTTAAGGCATGTTAATTATTTGGAACAACAGACATCTGGTTATTAGGTTAATAGGTGAAAGGTTATGATAATACAGAAGCCGATGCTGTCAAATGGTGATTTGGAGTACTTCTAGTCTGTAGGGGATCAATTCGGCGCCGTCTATCGTTTGTGTTTGTGCCGAACTGCATGGTAGTAGTAATGTATTGACATGGTGCATGCGTGTGTTTTGGTAGTACTGTGTAAACATCATTGTTTGGATCCACACGTGACAGGGCTGACCACTAGTATATATGCATGTCTCCGGTAGCAATGGCTTATAGCGAGAGCTAGGGTGGTCTCATAGGTTGTCTCATGGATAAAACTGTGCACAAAGTTGGAGCAACGTGATGGTTCGGCCATGGTAGGTACAAAAGAGGCAGAGGATTGCTTTGCTGATGAGGCCGATCCAATATATAGTGATGGCGGCGTATTTGTGGTCCAGGAGTTGTCAATAGGTTTAGGAGATTCGGTACAGAGATTATTAAGAACAACCGAATCAGTAGCGAGTTATATACCGGGTTATTGGAGGAAGTCTTAATTTAGTTAATTATTTGAAAACCCTGGTTAAATGTGAAATAGAGAAGCTCGGCGACAAGTTTTGAGATATACTTTATTATTGGATGACAAATTATATTACCGAGCTATAGGATGAATTGCTTTTAAAATGTGTTGAAGTTTAGATGGGGTTGTTTTTAAATTATTTTGGACCCAAGAATTACAGCTAATTCGGTTAGGTGGACATTAGGGACAACCGAATTAATAGTAAAGTTTAGTACTAAATGGGAAATATTTTAAAATGTATTATCTTTTTGCACGGTAAAAAGCTTGATTATCTTAGAACGAATACTTATTTAAGTATCGTTTTGAGTGGACGACTGTGGATGGTCTTAAAACGAATACTTATTTGAGTATCGTTTTGAGAGGACAACTGTGGATGGGCTTAGGACCGATATCGTGTGTGGAGTATCGTTCTGAGAGGATGATTGTGGTTTGGGTTGGTTAATTTTATAGTGTTATCGGTAAAATAAAAGTTACATGTACTACTTATACAAAAATAGGGGGGCATGTGTTTATGCCATAATTTGGCTAGTAGATAATTTTTTTGGTGGGCCAGATTGTTTAGTTTAGCTTTCATGATTCATAGAATGGTTTGCTAAAGAACCGGTTAAATTAGTGTGTGAAATTGATGGGTGGTTGCAGCAATTGATCATGCCGGTTTGGTGATATGTATATTGATCATGTACGTGCAGCTGTTTAGGCTTGTCAGGACTCAGGACTGGCACTAGAGGATGCAGATGGAGGATAGCAACGATGGCATGCGTGCACATGACATGTATGAAACTACCACGATGAATCAGACGGACCGGTACCTGGCAAAGATTATGGAAAGATAATCAAGCTGATTGCTTGCATGCAGTACTGACTTAGGACGGAAAGAAAGGAAGGATGGGCCCACGAAATATAAAGGAGACTTTGGATGCAGTGTGCAGCGTCTATAAATCTACAGCCCTGACGTCGGCGAGGAGCCCCCGAACAATTTCAATCTACTATCATCTCTTTTACTTTTCACTTTTCAGTTCTTTTCTATTTTATTTTTATGGCTGAGTTCTAGCAACCCTAAAATTTAGTTAATCTTTGCCGTTTTGCGCTGAAAAATGGTCGTGCTTCTCCACGAAAGCGAGGAGGTTATCCTTTGCTAGTTTGCTCGGAAACTAGTCGTTCATCGTCACGTAAGTACGCATTTATCTTCTTTGCTAATTTGCTTGTAAATTAGTCGCTTGATTCCGCGAAAATGAATATATCTCGAAATCGGTTCCGCTAGCCGGTTTTGATCAATCGATTTCAGCGACTCTATTATTTACACCGTAAACCGTTAGGTGATATTGTGTTGACTAAAAAAAGGTCAACATACTGCATGGTATTTCAATTACCTGACATATAGCATCCTCAAATCTTCCTATTTAAACCTTGATTACTCATTGATCTCGGGCACATACGCTCTTTCGAGGTACGTACTTCGATTAGCAATGCAATACAAGATTTTGCGTCTGCCATCACCTTCGCTCTCATCTCTGATGTCATCGCTACTCCGTGCCACCGCCCTTTCGTCAGGACTTGTCTGTAGCGCTCACTCGGATGCAGTAGGACACAATGAACATTATGGATTTTCAGACAAAACTGAAAGCTATACATAGTAAACAGAAAATCAGGAAGAAACAAACAGAGAGGGAGCGACGAGGCTTTGCTCTGCGAACTGCTGCAGCAGTTTTGTCATCTTTCTTCTCCATTTATTAAGCCCCAAAAACTGCATATAACAAGTGACCGACAAAACCGCAGAATGCGATTTTAATTTAATTACCAGGGAACTTGCCCTGTCATAAACTGTAGTCGTCAGTGATCTTTTATTTGATGGAGGGAATCAAACAATACAAATCTTTTAAAATTTCATAAAAGCTACCGTAACATAAATGTAGTGTAGTTTTACTGGGACTGGGGGAGGTGAGAGAGACCCCTTGTGACTCCTCACTGTTTCCCCTCATTGGATATATACATAGGCATGTTGAAAATAAGGAAAAGAATTAGCTAATATGCAGCTAAGACAAGCATGAAGAAAATGGCAATGTGCTCAATATTATATGGTCTACATAACATCCTTCCCCCGCCATCCGAGCTTCTACTTCCATAGTCGCCTTGACTCCCTGCCCCTGCAGGGATCGTTCCACCTCCTACAGGGCTCCCTGCTCCTGCAGGGGTGGTTCCGGTTCCACCCCCGGGGCTCCCAGCTCTTGCGGTTGCAGGGCTCCTTACGGCACCGGGGCTCCCAGTTGTTGCCGGGTTCCTTCCACTACTTGGGCTCGCAGATCCTACAGGGCTTCTTGTGCCGCTACCGCCGGAGCTCAAGCCACTGGAACTACTTCCGCCGGAGCTCCTCCCCCCACCGCTGGCAGCACCAGATGTGCCTTGAAAGGAGGCGACCACGTAGAGCAGCGTCAGCATCGCTGCCCCGACCAGCCTCATCCTGCCGCCCCTCATGGTCGATCTTCCTGCTGGGCTAGGTGCTTAATTAGCTAGCTTTCCGATGAAGTGGGTTGTAGTGATGAAGAGAAAGGAGGATCAGAGTAAGTATATAAATACCATATCCACGTGTTAAGTTTGGTTTGGAAGCAAGTTCAGTTCCCAACCACCGATATGATCGACCTGATTGGATGCATGGATTGGGTGATTGGCTCTCCAAAGTCAACGTCTTCACCACCGGCAAAACGTCCATGAACATGCCGCGTCCGATTGACAAAAACGGCGAACTTTCCGATTGTCAAAACATTCCACCCCAAATCCTCAACCGACTGACTTCAACGCAAAGAATTGATTTATTTAGTGCAAGATGCTCTTCCATTTGCTTCTTTGGGGAAATGGAAAAGGTACATATATGTTTTTTTTTTTTTTGAGAACTTGGTACATATATGTAGATCTCGCAATGTCCATGCGTGGGAGCTGCAATGGCATCTTCTGCCTCAACTTTCTCGGCTGCAATGTCTTTAGTCTTCATAAAAAAAGTTCTATTCTTTTTGACAGAGATATACAGTATGGGAAGTTAAACTGGAGTTTCATAGAAATGATGAAAGCATGTCCATACCATAAAAATAGATACTCCCTCCGTTTCACAAAATAAGTCATTCTAACATATCTCACATTCATATTAATGTTAATGAATTTAGACATACATATCTATCTAGATTCATTAGCATCAATATTAAAGTGGAAAATGATAGAATGACTTACATTGTGAAATGGAGGAAGTAGTATCTAATCGTGGAATAGAGCTCTTCCTCGTCGAAGCAGATCCTGGGCCGTAAGAGCAGAGGAGGGCATTAGTATAAACTAATGTGGCACCTACGCGTTTCTGTGGGGCACAATGAATATGGGTTATTATGAAGTCTCTAGCTAATTAAGCATGGAAAGAAAAGGTGTTCATGAAGATGTTGAAATATAAATCCAACGTCAAAGCTGGTATGATTAGAAAATGCAGTGCCACTAATATGAAAGTGAACACATATATTTTTACGCAGATAAAAAGGCTGAAACTTCTCTTTTGAGTCCGGAAGAATTGGATATTAGACGGTTTTATAGGAATAGATTATCGTCTATTCTGAGAAAGGAGGAAATTAAATGGTATCAGAGGGCAAAATCAAAAGACTTATTAGAGGGTGATTCTAACACTAAGTATTTTCATTTAGTTGCAAATGGAAAACATAGGAAAACCAGAATTTTCCAGTTACTCGATGGTGACCAATTGATACATGGTGATGCAAATTTAAAGTCGCATATTACCACTTATATAAGGGTCTTTTTGGTCCTCCTGAGGAATCTTTACTTCAATTTGATGAGAGTAAAGTTGCAGATATCCCTCAAGTTTCTCATCTGGAGAATGAGGTTTTAACTCAGGAATTTACTGAAACGGAGATTAAGGAGGCGATCTTTCAGATGGAACACAATAAAGCCCTGGGTCCCGATGGTTTTCCTACTAAATTATATCAAGTTTTCTGGAGTGTTATTAAAAATGATTTATTTGACCTGTTTACAGAGTTTCATAGTGGATCTCTACCTTTATTTTCGCTTAACTTTGGTACCATTATTCTTTTACCTAAGTGTATAGAGGCTATGAAAATTCAACAATATAGGCCTATATGCTTACTTAATGTTAGTTTCAAAATTTTTACCAAAGTTGCCACAAATAGAATAATGTGTGTTGCCTAAAAGGTCATTAGTCCTACTCAAACTGCTTTTATTCCTGGGAGAAATATCATGGAAGGTGTGGTTATTTTGCATGAGACTTTACATGAGTTGCATCGTAAAAATAATAGTGGTGTTATCTTAAAGATTGACTTTAAGAAAGCCTATGATAAGGTTAAATGGCCCTTTGTTCAACAGACCTTGCGGATGAAGGGCTTTTCTCCTAAATGGTGTGAGTGGATAGCTTCTTTTATCCAAGGTGGTCATGTGGGTATTAAAGTCAATGATCAAATTGACGATAATTTTCAAACTTATAAAGGCCTAAGACAAGGGGATCTGTTATCTCCAATCCTTTTTAACATAGTAGCTGATATGCTTACATTACTAATTAAAAGGGCTAAAGATAATGGTTCTATAAATGGGGTAGTTCCTCATCTTGTGGACGATGGTTTGTCGATATTACAGTATGCAGACGATACTATCATTTTTTTGGAACATGACCTACAACAAGCAAAGAACTTGAAATTGATTTTATCGGTGTTTGAAAAATTATCTGGCCTCAAAATAAATTTTCACAAAAGTGAGCTTTTCTGTTTTGGGCAGGCAAAAGAGTGCCTTGATCAATATTCTTCTATATTTGGTTGTAAGCTAGGCTCTTTTCCTGTTAAATATCTTGGAATTCCAATGTATTTTAGGAAGTTGAGTAATAATGATTGGAAGGTTATTGAACAAAGAATAGAGAGGAAACTTAGTAGTTGGAAAGGTAAACATATGTCTGTTGGAGGTAGATTGGTTTTGATTAATTCTGTCCTTTCAAGTTTAGCTATGTTCATGATTTCTTTCTTTGAGATTCCGAAAGGGGTTCTTCATAAGATTGGTTATTATAGATCACGTTTCTTTTGGCAAGGGGATGACCATAAGAAAAAATATAGACTAACTAGATGGGATATAATTTGTCAACCCAAAGACCAGGGTGGATTGGGTGTTCATAATTTAGAGATCCAAAATAAATGTCTATTGAGTAAGTGGTTATATAAGTTAATTAATGAGGATGGTGTTTGGCAAGATTTATTGAAGAGGAAGTATCTTCATAATAAATCTATAACCCAAGTGGATAGGAAACAAGGTGATTCTCATTTTTGGTCAGGGCTTATGAAGGTAAAAAACACCTTCTTAAGTATGGGCTCTTGGATTGTGAATGATGGTCAACAGATAAGATTCTGGGAGGATAAATGGCTAGGTAATATAGCCTTTAAAGATAAGTATCCATCTTTATATGCTATTGTCAGAAGGAAGAGTGCCTCTATTGCTAGTGTTATGGGTTCTGTTCCGCTAAATGTTTCTTTTAGGAGAGCTTTAGTTGGGCACAATCTAACACTTTGGTATAATTTGTGTGCTTCCATTGCTCATATCCAGTTGGATGATTCTGTTGATTGCTTTAGATAGAATTATCATCAAAATGGACATTTTTCAGTAAAGTCAATGTACTTAGCCTTAATTAGCAATGGTTACATTGATAGAAATAAGTTCATTTGGAAGCTTAAGATGCCGCTCTAGATCAAAATCTTTATGTGGTATTTGCTCAAGGGAGTCGTCTTAACAAAGGATAATCTTGCACGACGGGATTGGAATGGGGGTTTAACATGTTGTTTTTGCATGAAAAATGAGACGATCCAACACTTGTTTATGGATTGTCATTATGCAAAGTTTATTTGGAGAGCTGTTCAATTTTCTTTTGGATTACATCTTCCTAGAAGCATACCTCATATGTTTAATGGTTGGCTTCAGGGTGTGGACAAGGACAAGAGAAAGTTGATACTTGTTTGTGCCTCTGCTTTATGTTGGGCCCTATGGTTGTGTAGAAATGATAGGGTTTTTGACAAATCATCATCTGTTTCCTATATGCAGGTAATTTTCAGGGCAACATATTGGCTTCGGCTGTGGGCTCAACTACAAAAGTGTGAGGAAGATGAAGTTTTCCTGAATGTTGCATGTCGTACTCTTGAGTCAACGGTTATGCAACTTTTTGCCAACCATGGATGGAGATTTTCTAATAGGCTAGAATAATGTTTTCCTTGTCATGTTAGGTTTTTCTTTTAATTTTGGTTGGTTTGATAGTTTTATCTTGAATTACGATTTTATAAGTGTGTTTTTTTTTAATAATTGGCTGTAGCTCTTCGGAGTAAAGGCCGGGATGTTTCATGCCATTATCTAAATAATATATTTTTACGCCAATTCAAAGATGTGGTCAAGTATGCAAATGCCACCATGTGTTCACATCCGACACTTTCAAGGCTTTACCCCGGCCCCTCTCACCGCATTAAGGCTTAATGTGTGATGCATAACCTTGAAAGAAAAACATCGATGTCATTTTAATAGCGGTGCTTGATGATGGTTTATGCAAACAACTCTAACCAACACCTCTCACTAGTTTATAAAAATCTAGCAGGAATATATGGTGACCGTGAAAGAGCTGTTGTCGCCATACCAGATATACCAGGTCTTTCGCAGTCAACATATTTTCCACTGGAGTTGTGTAGACTATAAAAAAGACACATACAAGTCGGTACTATAGGTGCCGGAACACCTAAAACTGACACTAATAGTGCTTTTTCCACCTTCAAAGGATGAAAAAAAAATGAAACTGACACCTTTAAGGGAAGATAGGTGTCAGGTGTCGGTTTTTTAAAAAACTGGTACCTATAAAATCGAGTTGAGTCGAGCTGGAGGAGATATTTTTGACCCGGCGGGGCCCACACCCACACCAGGAGAGGATAAGGCTGGCCACCCTTTCTCTGACTCTCTATTCACTTCTCTAAATCTGGATCCATCTCTTTCTCTCCATCGTACTTCTCTCTCTCTCTGTGGCGGTGGCCTGACAGACAGGAGGGGGGTCGGTGCCCTCCCATCAACCAAATCCGACGGGAGGGGAGGTGTGGCAGTGGCGGGCGGCGTGGAGGTGGCGGGCCGGACCTCCCCTCTGCTTGATCCGGCGACGAGGATGGGGTGGAGGTGGTGGCCCGGATGACATGGAGGCAGTGGCCTGGACGTCCTGGCGCTTGTAGGCGGCCAGCGTGGTGCTCCCCTTCCAGAGTAGCTCCTCTACGGTGTCGAGTGCCCGCGTGACGGTGGCCAGGATAGCGGAGGTTGCCGGGCGACGTCGACCAAGACGACGCTGGAAGAGGCATCAATGACCAAGTTGTGTTATTATGTTCACGTGTGTTCTTGATGTGCATGCCTCTTCACTTATGGAATCAGCTGTCGGCTTGAAGCATCGGCTTGATATGCATTCGAGCCGACCTTTTTTTTTCAAAATGGGGACATTATAGGTGCTGGTTCCTAAGCCGGTTCCTAAGCTAGCACCTTTAATTCTCCACATCAGTGCCACCTGCGAGGTGCCCGGTTTGGAAATTCAGCACCCGTGGGGGTTTCTAAACCAGCACCAATAGCCCATTTGTAGTAGTGGTAAAGTAGCAGCTGTAAATTACCATGCATCACCGAAATTACAGCTGCTACTTTAGCTTTGTCGGTCACAATATAATGTCTTTAGTCTTGATGAAAAAAATTATTCTTTTTAATACTCCCTCCGTTTTTTAATAGATGACACCATTGACTTTTTCTCACATGTTTGACCATTCGTCTTATTCAAAAATTTTATACAAATGTATAAGATATAAATCACACTTAAAGTACTATGAGTGATAAAACAACTCATAACAAAATAAATTATAATTATGTAAATTTTTTGAATAAAACGAATGGTCAAACATGTGAGAAAAAGTCAATGGTGTCATCTATTAAAAAACGGAGGGAGTATTAAAAAGAATAATTTTTTTCATCAAGACTAAAGACATTATATTGTGACCGACAAAGCTAAAGTAGCAGCTGTAATTTCGGTGATGCATGGTAATTTACAGCTGCTACTTTACCACTACTACAAATGGGCTATTGGTGCTGGTTTAGAAACCCCCACGGGTGCTGAATTTCCAAACCGGGCACCTCGCAGGTGGCACTGATGTGGAGAATTAAAGGTGCTAGCTTAGGAACCGGCTTAGGAACCAGCACCTATAATGTCCCCATTTTGAAAAAAAAAGGTCGGCTCGAATGCATATCAAGCCGATGCTTCAAGCCGCTAGTAAAATATGGGCATTTCATGTGAATTGAATACCTGGCTCCATTGATTGGTATTGTTTTCGAGAAAGAACATAAATCACGGGATACTCCGCTGATTTAGCGATCGATTCGATCTATACTGGAGAAAAGAAAAGATTGCATCTCCTTTCTTCTCTACCTTTGCTTCGTTCTTGCTCTAGGGTTTGAATTGGTTCGCCGGAAGGAGTCGATAGATGGAGAAGTGCTGGGATGCTTTATGGTTGAAGAGGTAACGAGAGATGGACGAGTCGATAGCTAGGCGCAAGCACATCGACAAGATATCCGTAGCTTATTTACGCAGATGATTAGTAATTTATATAGCTCATTAGTTCCTTAAGTGATTGAATCAAGATCTCCTCCTATATCTTCTTCTAGGGTGGGTTTGGACGGAACAAACCACAAGAAGCCATGGTCATGGAAAAAGCACTATACTTCATGTTTTCCAGTGATAAATCGTTAAAATGTTTAACTTAAATCAATGCAAACCTTCCATGACATTTTAACCTGTCATGTTTTTGCAATGCAATATGAATCTCTTATTCTAATAAAATATAAATCCCAAAAGAATTAAAGGGAGGAGTTTTGAAGTATTCTTTTGAACATAACATATATAAATCAAAAGAAAAGAACGCAAACAACAACTTTTACGTTAGTAATGTGTTATTTGGAATAAAACGTCCGTCTAGAGGAAATCATGCAAATGAGAACATAAAAGTAAACAACATAAATCTAGAGGAAACCTCAATTGAGAACCTCTAAGCTAGTACCGGGCAAATGACTTAACTAGTACCTACGCGGTACTGATTAAAATTTAGAGACAATTCTACTCTCTTTTTTTCAACTAGCATATTTATGTTTTTAACTTGGTACCTAAGTATCTATACTAATACTTAAATACATTTTGTATGGTACCTGTCAGTGAGTAGTGTTTGATTTTTTTTAATGCAAACACCGTAAAAGTTCTGAAGGTAAGCATATCAGTTTCGGACTGAAATGTGACAAACCAAACTTAATAAAGGCTAAATATTTGCCAATTCCTCATCATTAATCAAACATCACCCGTGCTTTATAATTGCCCCCCTCCCCCTCTGATAACTAGGGTGGCAACAGATTGAGTCATTAAATCTAAAAACGAAAGAAGTGTCTAGGCACAAACACCTCAAAAAGTGGTTCAGAAGCACAAAACCACAAAGAAAAATTCCCCCAGCAAAAGAAATAATTTGTCCTGTTTTTCAATCTTTCGACAAAAACACCCAATCTCCCCCGTCCATTACGTATGCCAGAGGGAATAATGAACCAATTTGACAATTTGTATACATATTTCGCCTTCGTCCATTTTTCGGCTTGCTCAGAACACACGATAACCCTACATATATACATCGTCAACAAAATGTGGGCTTGATTCGATTAACTCTGCCGTTGTGCATTCTACGTTGCTAGAGAAAGTGCAATAGGAATGTGAGGCTGCAGGATTCCAGTGGATGTTGTGTGATGCATACATCGTTGGTTCCTTCTGCGATCAATTGCTGAAGGAACATGTCGTCTATCTTGGAAATCGTTGGCAGTTGCTTCTTGAAATCATATGTCCAAACAATGAAACTTGTTGTTGGAGTTAATCAGTGGCTGGAAACTACAAATACTACTCCACAAACTGCCTAGCTAGCTAACTATATGTTGGCTGTAGTGGTTTTCTGTGCTTTGGCTGTAGTGCTAACTATGTTGGTTGTGCTTTTACTCAGGAAACATTTACGTATTCTCGTCAAGATGTATAACTTTTAGTTGGAGGATTTTTTCCATCTAAGGTTATTTAAAAAATTCAATATTTTTTAATCTAAAAATTGAAAATCCATATTATATGACATGTCCATAATGTCAAATGTAAAGGTTATTATTAGCTACCAAGTTATAGATCACATCGAGTGCTGAAGCTTTCGTACGTATAGAGCATATCGATCTTCATCTGGAGGTCTTTTAAAAAATTAGAATATTCACATTTTTAAAATTGATGAGAATTTGCAACGTATATTTTTAAATGTGTCAACAATGCCTGTCAGCCAAACAAATTGTAGATGGCATCGTGATCAACGACTTTGATATATATATATATATGATATCTCTATCCGAGATTATTTGGAAATTTTTAAAAGCGTAAAATCCATCACCGGTCCCTAGACTTGTACCGCTGTGTCATCCCGGTCACTAAACTCGCATATCAACCGTTCAGGTCCTCAAACTTATTCGACTGTGTCATCCCGGTCCTTAAACTTGTAGATCACACGTTTAGGTCCTCATACTTGTTCAGTTGTGTCACCCCGGTCCCTAAACAGGACGGTCTAAAAATGGGATATCAAAAGATAATTCATAACTTTTTCATGTGAACTCTAATGAAGACAAACTTTGTATCAAAATTGTAGCCCTCGACGCGACCTACAACTTTGTAGTTGAAAAGTTTTTGAATTAAAACTGTTTAGGGTCCCAAAATATTGTTGCATGTTTATAGATTTTGAAATTTTAATTTTAAATTACATTTTGGGACAAAAAATGACTTAAAATAAAAAAAATTCAACTACAAAGTTGTAGATCGCGTTGAGGGCTACAAGTTTGATATAAAGTTTTTCTTCATTGGAGTTCACATAAAAAAGTTATGAATTATTTTTGAATATAAAGTCTTTATACCGTCCTATTTGACCCAGATGATATTCAAATCCAAGTTTAGGGACCGGGTGACACAACTGAACAAGTTGGAGGACTTAAACGAGTGATCTGCAAGTTTAGGGACCGGGATGATACGGTCGAACAAGTTTGAGGACCTGAACGGTCGATTTGCGAGTTTAGGGACCGGGATGACACAGCGATACAAGTTTAGGGACCGGTGATGGATTTTACTCATTTTAAAATTTTGTCTTTTAAATAGATTAGAAAACGTGTAAGACATTGGTAGACACGTTTGGGAATGGGAAGTAATCAGAGAGTCTTGTAAATGTCTTTTGTGTAGTAGTGTACCCGTTATTTAGAGATGAGATCCTTAATTAAGTCCAACTGATTCTATCTCGCCTCATCATCTACGGGTTCCATATATATAAACAATGCTTGAGACAGGTTTCTCCCTTCACGAGCCCAGTGTCTAGTATTCGCGAAATGTTTGGGAATTTCAATTCAAGTTATGGACAATATATACAGCAGGAATGCGATGCAACAGGAAACCACTTAACTGGATTAAGGGTTAAATAAGACAATTTAGAAGTCTTTAGTACCCAAGACTTGATGAAGGAGGCGTTGTTCCTTAAGTCCAGCAACCAATATATCCGTGTCAGCCGCCAAAGTCCAACTGATCCGGTGCTTTCAGTGAATACTTTGTCACTAAGGGTTTCTTCAAATCGAAGTTTTTATTGAGATTTCGCAACAAGTGAGAAAGAAAATGTGGGGGCACTCTGGAGGTGATTTTGGGTGACAAATTTTTTTTTTAAAAAAATAAACTGGAGAGAATTTTCGTTGCAAAGCCTAAAACTCCCAGCTACATAATTGCTGCGGGGTGTTGCTTTCATGAATAATTGTTGGGGGGAAATTTCGTCCCTTGCCAATTGTTACAGTTGCTTCTTAGGAATCATATTGATATGTTCGAACAACAAGAGGGTAGAACTGCTTGTATAGTTCACTAAAAAGCCTACTGATTGATTAAATCAATCAATGGCTGGAAACTGTAAATTAGACATCAGTGCCTCTAAGGGTGAGTTTGAGAGGAGGGGAAAAGAGAAGATTGGGAAGATACGCAAAACGAGGTGAGCCATTAGTATATGATTAATTGAGTATAAACTATTTTAAACTTCAAAAATGGATTAATATAATTTTTTAAAGCAACTTTCATATAGAAAATTTTTGCAAAAAACACACCGTTTACTAGTTCAGGAAACGTGCACGCGGAAAATGAAACAAACTAACTCACAAACTCCTCCTGCCGAAAGCTCCCTAAGTTCTAACTTATAGCCATCTCGACAGTGGTGTTTCCTATCTTAGAGAAATCTTGTCATCCTTTTGCACATAATAGTGAGATTTTATTCGTCCAGACTATATGAAATGAATTATCAGGTAGAATGGATGTGCAACTGTGCATGAACGTCCATCGTCCAAAAAATAATACAAAAGTAATTATATTGTTTCTTCAACTAGAAAGAAAACCTGCGCAGATGCACGAGCATCTTATTTATTGTTTTATGAAATAATGTTAAAAGTAGTCATATCTCACGATTTGTACGTTGTGAGGTAGACCGTAGTCTTTAATATGCTTAAGAATGTATGTCAGATTAAGAAAAAACATTTTATCTCAGTTACATATAAATTCTTCTATTATCACATAAACTTATTATCACTATTTTATCTATTAATAGATGAAACTGTATATGTCTTACTTATTTCCAAATCCATATATAAATATTCTAAAAATACCACTTCTACCAATTAATAGGATACACCAATAAAATTAAACCATTAAAGTTAAACATGAATGGCCATTTAGTACGTGGGGCCAATCATAATCGTAAAGACTTTACTCTACTGCCTTGAATGATATGTCTCTCATCAAGATAGTTGTGCTCCCTCAAGAACTTGGAGCACAATTTAATGTCTAATTTACTATCACACCCTTATATAGTATTGCATTGATATACTGGGACCGACTTAACTCAGCCTATATATGTCCCTGTTATACTTACAATAGCGTAGCAAACTCTCTTGTTTATGCTTGGTGCCCCTCGGAGAAGGACAAAGAAAAGATAAAGGTGATCAAGATAGTTGTTTTTTTAATTTTTGAGTAGATTTGTGCTATAGAGTAGACAAAATATATTTAAGATTTTGATCATTACTTCTCATATTTTTATAGTACAGCTAGAATACTCTCATTCGAAAAGAAGCGAGGTCTATCACCTTATGGTACCTAAAAGAAAATAGCCAAAGAGAAACATACCACCACGATAATCTCCAGAGTGCTATATTATTGTTCAAATTTTGACAAATACCTATAGTTTAGCATCTGGTTTGGTTTGAACACCTACTATTAACAATAACACATGTTATACCTTTACTAATTTAAATAATGTATTAATTCTTCCAAACATATTTATCAATTACATCGTATATTTATCAAGTAATATTTGATATCCTAAAATATGATATGAAATTATTTAAAAATTATCATAACATTAATTATTATATATTAGTCCAAGATGTGATGTATTTAGAACTGCACTATAAATTTTATAAGACACAAATATTTTATTTAATTAAAGGAATATAACGGGATCACGAATTTGATATATAATTCAAAAATAATTTAAAAGATAATTGTCTATATTTGATTTGATATTTGATATTTATAATATAGACCTAGTTTATATTTGCGCATATTTATGGAGTAATATATATTTTATATGGTAATGTTTTATATTTTAAAGACCATCAATTTTGTTCCATGCACATATGTTTTTTATTACATATATTTCTTATTGGCTTTACCATTTTCTACGGTAGGTACATGCATATTTTTCTCATTCTAACAATAGTTATACGTAAGCTTTTGTTGTCAATCCGTACTTTTTTTTTCTTTGACCGTTAAGGTGCATATATACCGATCTTCTAAGCAGTACGTTATGTTTTATTTTTGTTTTCATCTTTATTTATCGTATGTTTTCTTCCTTCCTCCGGCAAACAGTACATATAGAAAGGTATTATATATAGATCTGATTTATTGGTAGAAAATAACGGGTCCACCAATTTAAATGAAAATCAACTGTATAGATTTAATCTAACGGTATAAAATAACGGGTCCACCAATTTAAATGAAAATCGACGGTGAGATTAGATTGTGCCATGTGGCGGCCTAGGAGCAATTGTAGGAGCGCCATATGGCGGCTTGAGAGCGTTTGTAGGAAATTGAATGGACTTTTAGTATATAATAGATAGATAGATT